>CAUYRH010111341.1:0-107862 GCA_963574655.1 Perodicticus potto | reverse complement strand
ATAGTGAAGATAAAAATGTTCTTGTTCATTTTCATTGTATGAGAAGCAAACATTTCTCGTAAAAAAATTTGGAGAGTACAGAAAGGAAGAAGAAAACAGAATTATTCATAATCAAAAGATGACTACTGTTAACATCCGGGAGTAACTTTCCATTTATTTGTATATAATAGCTTTATATTATTACTATTAATAATAGTAATAATTATTATTATTATTAATTATTATTAGTAATAATAATAATTAGTAATAATTAATAATATTATTAGTAATAATTAATAATATTATTATTAATTAGTAATAATTAATAATATTATTAGTAATAATTAATAATATTATTATTAATTAGTAATAATTAATAATATTATTAGTAATAATTATTATTATTATTAATAATAATTTGAATTCTCTAACTCTGGCCAACTCGTGCTGGTTGCTAGCTTTGTCAAATAAACTAAAACAATGTGCATTTCTTAGTTAAGGCAGTGACCTTTTATTTTCTGTTTTACTACAGTGCTATCCATGCTTCCAACACTAAGGGAGGCCTTAATGCAGCAACTTAATTCTGAGAGCCTCACAGCTCTGCTAAAAAACAGGTAAATGCAAGTTTCAGCATTTTTGTTTAAGTACCACACTTACAATGTTTAGAATGTAGATCTTATATCACATTGAAATTATTAAAAAATTTAATGATTCACTGCTTATTAAATATTTTCCTGAACCAGATATGGTGATGCTAACAAAGTTATATTAAATCTTGTGCTTCTTGAAGAGTTTATAGTGTAAAGCATGTGAACATATTTTTTTAAATAAGTAAGATATATGGAACTTGTATTTTAAGTTAATAAAATGAAGAAAAAAATTAACATAGGCATACAATACAGTACTAGTAATTTACATTACTATGATAGTTTACTGTTTCCAAAGTACTTTCACATATATGACCCCTGTCTGTGAAATGCAGTATCTGTCCGATGTGGTAATTTGGTGTGATGCTATGTTAGAGAAGACTTCCCCAAGGAAGTGGCTTCTTTATGAACAGCATAGAGGCAGTGGTTTCAATAAATACTTGTAATTGTTGTCCTCTTACTAAGATAGTCAACTGCCCTGTAATCACCTGTTCAATAGCCAGATAGAAGGAGGTGTTCTTCCTTCTTCCATTTTTTTTTTTTAACTTCATGATCTCACTTCTATGTGGAATCTTGAAGATTGTTTTTGCAAATAAGATTGCACCCCCTGCTTTTTTCTGATTTCCATGTGTCCAGATTATTGTTTTCCTTCCCTTTCTCCTGAGTCTTCTTTTATCCATTGATATTATGTGTGTTTCTTGGAGATAATAGATATTGGGCCTGAGCTTTTGTATCTAGTCAGCCAGCCTGTGCCTCGTTAGAGGAGAATTCAAGCCATTCACATTTATTTGAGAAAATTGATAGATATGGTAGAGTTTTGGTCATCTTGTTTTTCAGAGGTCTAGAGCTTTTTTTAATCCTTTTCACCATTGTGGAAGCTAGGCTTTGTTGCTTAATTCCTTAATTTCTGGGCATATTTACTTAGTGGACCATCGTGCTATTCATTATGAAAATTGGGTCTGAGTACGTCCTGTAGAGCTGGTCTAACTACGGCAAATTTCCTCAACATTTGGATGGTAGTAAAATATTTGATTTCACCATCACAAATGAAACTCAGTTTAGCAGGATGCAGTGTCCTGTGCTGAAAATTGTTTTTTGTTTAAGAAGGCTTAAGTTTGATGACCATACTCTTCTGGCTTGAAAAGTTTCAACTGAAAAATCTACAGTCATCAGTGGTTCTTTCTTGAATGTCTCACTGTGCCAGGCCTAGTGCTAGGTACCTTCCATTTTTGCAAACATTTAATTTAAACAGTATTCCTGGGAAGCAGATATTATCTCTATTTTGCAATAGGAATTTAATGCTCAGACACTTTAAATAGCAAGCTGGAAAATTGCCTGTGGCTTATCGAGTAGGCCGCCGGCCCCATATACGGAAGGTGGCGGATTCAAACCCGGCCTTGACTGAACTGCAAAACAGAAAAATAGCCAGGCGTTGTGGTGGGCGCCTGTAGTCGCAGCTACTCCGGAGGCTGAGGCAAGAGAATCGCCTAAGCCCAGGAGTTGGAGGTTGCTGTGAACTGTGATGCCATGGCACTCTACCAAGGCTGACATAGTGAAACTCTTATCTCCAAAAAACATGGGGAGAAAATGTAGGAGTATAGAAAAAAAAAATATGATTAATTTTGATGGATAATCTTGGACAGCTTTAAAGAAAAGGAATAATTCCCCTTTTCTTACTCGGTACACAGGGAGGAGAGTTTCTTAGATTCTGGAAAATTTAAGATGGACAACAGTTATTCACTATTTCCTCTTTAAATACCTCAATGTTGATTGTTTTTCCTAGCTTTCTTTTGATTTGAAATTACCATTTGCAATTTGGTGGTGGGGAGTGTCCATTTGAAAAATAGTTGTGTAAAGAAGGGCTTGAGCCCTTTACAAAGTGTAATTACATAAGGCCTCCAAGCCTATGACTTCTTTTATATTAGTTTAATGTGAGATTCTGGTCTCATGAGCCTGTTCAGCAAGTTAGTTTTATCTTTAAACTAATTGTAGTAATAACTAATCAGAAATAAACCAATGCTTTTACAATCTTCTTTCATCAGTTTCATGGTAGCAAACAAATAGCCATCCCTGTTTTTAATACTTGGCATTCTAATTAAAGATTGATAATGGCAATGAAGTTTCAAAGGCAAAACATCTCAAACACCCTTCCTCATAAGACAGGTAAAACACTTTGAAAGGATTAGTTTAGTTCTTAAATAAATATTTTAGTTACATTAAAGAGTCTTCCTATATTTACCTTGGAAGTTATTTCCATTAGACAAATCATTTTCCCTGTTCTTTTGCATAGATTTAGAATCTTACATAAGTTTTGGAATGTTTAAAAAGATAGTGTCAATATTTTAAAATCTAACTTTTAAAGTCCAATAATGGCGAGTGTCAGCACTAAAGACTGTTTTGGGTAACTATAACTCTGTCTTCTCCCACCAAAGTCATCTCAAATAAAATGTAGTTTGAGCAAACATAGTACTTAGAAAATTTTCTTAGGAGCAATCAAAAGAAGATGTGATATACTTGTGTTATATATCTCACTCTTGAATTGTAGTTGATTCAAAATAAATATGGCATTCCCCTATGAATCTTGAACAATAGATGAGATTAAGGTTGCGGTAATGTCCTGAAGTATTTCCTCCACACATCTGCATCTGCGCCATCTAGGAAACGGCTGACTGAAGCTCTAGAGTCTGCTCACTGGCAAAGAAAGATGATATGTCACAATTGCAAAATAACTCAATTTCTTCCTAAAATGCAAATTTATATCTGAATATAAAATAGAGAATATGGGCTTGTATTTTGTATATCTGTGCTTTTTATTTCATTTTCCTAGTAATTTATTTTCTATTATATATGACAAAAATATTGCTTTGTGATAAAGTGGAAAAATAAAAGACCAAAAAAGAAAAAACCTGGTTCTTCCACATAGGTAGTTTGAAAAGCCACAAACTGCATTCACACAAGGGTGTACTATACCTCAGTTAAAAGGATACCAAGGACTGCTAATATGATCTGGATGCTTTTCCCCTCCAAATCTCATGTTGAAATTTGACCCCTAGCTTTGGAGGTGAAACCTAAGGGAAGTATTTGAGTCTTGGGAGCAGATCCCTCATGGCCACAGTAATCAGTGAGTCCTCACTCTGTTTGTTCACAAGAGAGGTGATTGTTTATGAGAGCCTGGCACCTCCCTTCTCTCTCTGCTCCCTGTCTCACCGTGTGACACATTTGCTTTCCCTTCATCTTCTGCCGTGAGTAAAATCTCCCAGAGGGCCTCACAAGAGGCAAGTGCCAGCAGATATTTCTTGTACAGCCTGCAGAACTGTGAGCCAAATAGATCTTCTTTTCTTTATAAATTACCCAGCCTCGAGTATTCCTATGTGGTGGTGCTTGCATATTTTTATAGTGTGGTGCTATTTTATTGTGACTTATTCTTGTCAATTTCTTACTGTGACTAATTTATAAATTAAACTTTATCATAGGTAAGTATGTATGTGATGAAATGTATGTATAGGGTTCAGTACTATTGAGGTTTCAGGCATCCACTAGAGGTCCTGAAACATATCTCCTGAGAATAAGGGGTGGACCACTGCACTACTGTGGAATGATCTCCATAAGATATATTTCTGTATTTTTTAAAAGGGTAAAGAAACATGTGTATAGTATGCTTCCATTTATCTAAGGAGTAGGTATGAAAATACATACATATACACACACTTATATAAAGCAAAATAATAGAAAGTTAAAGCATTTTTTAAATAGTCACCTTAGTGCACTGGGTGCGATGGCTCACCTATATTCCTAGCACTCTGAGAGGCTAAGGCTAATGGATTGCTTGACTTCAAGAGTTTGAGACCTGCCTGAGTAAGAGCAAGACCCCAACTCTACTAACCCAAAAAACTGAGGCAAAGGATTGCTTGAGCCCAACAGTTTGAGGTTGCTGTGAGCTATCATGATGCCACGGCACTCTACTCAGGGCCACAGAGTAAGATTTTATCTTAAAAAAAAAGGCTTGGTGCCTGTGGCTCAACGGGCTAAGGCGCCAGCCATGTACACCTGAGCTCGCGGGTTCGAATCCAGCCTGGGCCTGCCAAACAACAATGATGGCTGCAACCAAAAAATGGCTGGGCGTTGTGGCGGGCGCCTATAGTCTCATCTACTTGGGAGGCGGAGGCAGGAGACTCACTTGAGCCCGGAATTGGATGTTGCTGTGAGCTGTGATGCCACAGCACTCTATCCAGGGGACAGCTTGAGGCTCTGTCTCAAAAAAAAAAAAAGATTACCTGTGAAGAAGGGAGAAAATAAGGGAATAATAACAAACATCCCTGAATACACTGTGTTGTATAAGTTTGACTTTGGATAGCATATAAATATTTTACATAACTATAAAACTATATATTTAGAAAGCAATGTCCAAAAGTTGATAGTACAATAAAACAGATTAGCTTGAATATGATTTTAGTTAGTTGTACAACCACAAAGACAGAAACTATGCCAAATTACTTTAAAAAAGAAATTTGACTATGTGTCCTTAGTGTGATATATGCTGTTTCCACACATGGAATTGGACAAACAAAAAACTTAAACTCTTTTTAATATTGCTATTGTTACTCTGAGACTGTTGTGTACCACTGAGGGAGGGATGAAGTAAATTAATAATTATGTTGGTTTCACTAATTTTTAGTGTGGACAAAAAGAAACACAGGTGAAAAATTACTGAGATTAAGTTAAAAATCTTATGGCTGATTTTCAGTTAAAAGTGTTAGTATGAATTCATGGTGTATTTTTGTCTCTTTGAATAAATGTACCCATAAATATATACCATACTTATTTATTAGCTTAGTCTACTGAGAAGTCTTAGAGAAATGATTGATTTCATGTCTAAGCAGGAATTGAACAAGATGAACCAAGAACAGCTTTTCATGTGAAAAAGTTGAAAGCTACCAAGTGCTAATACAGGATTATATAAATTATAAATGTATAATTTAGGAACCAGCTTCCAATGGTCAGAGCTGGGCAACTTGAATATCATTAGAGTTAAGAACTGCAGTGCTTTGAAACACATGAGCTATGTGTATAAATTCATGTGTTCATAATGATACCAGTGATTAAAAAAAACCTAATATTTACCTTGGAAAGATGATTTGTAAAACAGTAAATTAAGGAAAGAAATAATATTTCTCCTGCTCTCCTATATGATTTTATAGTACATAAATGCATAGTAATGAAGAAGGGAAGACTAGAAGAATATATACCAGAGAAAGTGGTTGTTATCATTGGTTACTAGGATTATGATTGTTTTTATATTATATTTTGTGGGCTTTGTTTACTGACGTTGTCCTATTTTGGATTTAACTTAAAAAAATTAAATAGGATGTGTGAAGTTCAGAGTTTTCCATTAGATTATCTCGATTAATATTTTCATATTTTCTGACTTTTTTTTAGGCCTCCAAACAAGCTAGAAATATGGGAGGATCTGAAGATAATAAGTAAGCCTGCACATCCCATGTAACAGCACATTCTTAAAATACAGTAGAACCTCTATAACTTGACCACCTCAGAGACTGTAATAGGCTGGTCAACGAGTGGAAGAGGTCAACTGTTTCATACATGTGGTGCATGTCCAGTCTGTGAAAATTAGGTCAACTTCAGGAGGTGGTCAGTGCAGGAAGGTGGTCAGCTGTAGATCTACTGTATTTATAAAGGGAAATTTTTGTATTGTCATGTGGATAACTCTTCTTTACCTGCCTCATAGAATTTTGTTAGAATCAAATAAAATAATACAAACTAAATATATCAGTGTCATAGAAAGTGCTCAGTAAATGTCAGTGGTAGTGGTTGTGCATTATTATTAATAATAATTATTATTAATAACAATAATTATTATTATTGTTCTTGTTATGATGATCATAGGTAAAACTGTCCTAGACTACTACATATGCTTTTATTAAGCACTGACATTTTATTAAGTACTGATATTTTATTAAGTACTCTAATATTATCATACTTAAAAGTAAGTTTTTATTCTAACTTTAATATTTTATGCAAACTTACATTAGTGATAAAAATTTGAAACAAAGAGCTGTCCTGGGACCTGTCTACTTATATCTCAGAATTTCATACTACCAGTTATTTCTATTTTCCTGTATCCATTTAACTAATCTTTGTCAACAGAGTGATATTAAACCTATCGAGTACCCTGAATTTCCTTTCTGCTGCTGCACTTTCTCACACTCCTTGTGACCCAAGATTTCTACATTCCTTTTCTTCTCTTCTTCACTCCTACTCACTCTTGATGCAATACAGCCTGGCTTCCACTCTGGTGTCTCCACCCAGGCATATCTCTCAAGCATCAGGAATAATTGCTATTTGCCAAATCCACTGGACATTTTCCCAGACTGCTCAGCAGCAGTCAGCACCTTCACTTTCTCCTGTGAAGCCTCGTCCCAGCTTTCTCCTGCCTTTGTATACCTTTCTCCAGTCCTGACACAGGCTCATCCTCCTTGACCACTGTGGAAAGCCACAGTTGTTACATGCTCAGCCCTCTTACTTCAAACTGGCTCCCTTGACAGCTAATAATTCTGAAGCTGCAATTCTTTGTACTTCCTGATCCTTCCTTGCTTTCCTTTCTAAGTTAGCAATATATATCTCTTTCACCTAATATGTTTTTATTGGTTATTGTTTTAATTAACAGATTTTCCTAATTTACAATAAACAACTTATAAGGAGAGACTAGTTATGAAGTATTTTAAATTGATAAATTTTTGTGCTTGAAACAGTTACAAATATGTTTTTGAAATTCATCTTATGAAAAAATACCCATAAGTATGATTAATGATTTTATACTTGTGGTGTTTTGCTAACAGTAGCAAATGGTGTTTTTTCCCCTTATGAAGGTTTCACAAGAAGTATTGTGGCAGTGTACAGCACTTGTATGCTGGTGGTTCTTTTGCGAGTCCAGTTAAACATAATTGGTGGATATATTTACCTGGATAATGCAGCAGTTGGCAAAAATGGCACTGTAAGTTCAAGAGACTTAAATAGATACTGTCCTTTTGTTCAAGAAGTTCAGAGATTATTATTTATCCTGATAACAATTTCTGTGAACTAAATATCTTTATTTTTCACATGATTGTGAACTTTTAGTAATATAATTACTTTTTGTATTTTGAAACTACATTTTTTTCTTTTCTTTCATTTTATTTTATTTATTGTTGGGGATTCATTGAGGGTACAAAGAACCAGATTGCATTGATTGCATTTGTTAGGTAAATCCCTCTTATAATTGTGTCCCGCCCCAAAAGATGCATCACACACTGTGACCCCCCATCCCCACGTTGAAACTACATTTTTTGATATGTTAAGGAATATAATTTTTCCTATTATTTTAGATCCTGAAAATTTCAGTTCAGGTTATACTGTACTGAGAGCATTACTGATTTACTAATTGAACACTTGGATTATTTAACCTTTTTTCTGTTTTGTGCAGACAATTCTTGCTCCCCCAGATGTCCAACAGCAGTATTTATCAAGTATTCAGCACCTCCTTGGAGATGGTAAGATTCTCATTTGTGACCTGTATACTAATTTTAATTCTTTTATTTGTGTCATTGAGGAATTTAAAAAGTGAACAAAGCTTTCAAATTTGTTTTTTCTTTAACAGGCCTAACGGAATTGATCACTGTCATTAAACAATCTGTGCAGAAGATTTTAGGGAGGTAAGATGTTTTTATTTGACTTTGCTACCTTCCTGATTCTGATCATAAATGAAAAAATTAGAATTATTCTAGAAAGATACTGACTTGACAAATGCAGTTTGTGAACTCTTTGTAATCTAACCAGACACCTTTCTAGAGTATTGCATAATAGAATCTATTTTTTTTTATCAGTATCATACTGAGGGGTAAGTTTTAATATTCTGTTGTTTTAGTACTGAGGGGTAAGTTTTAATATTCTGTTGTTTATTGATTTCTAAACAAATCAGAAATATCTGGGTCATGAGATAAAACACCTACTTTAAAATATGCCTCTGAGGCTTTTTCTTCCCACTTACACTAGTAATATCTGTGATTACAGCAGGAATTTTCTTGTGAAATCTACAGAAAGATTTTTCTTGGCTATGTAATAATGGCCCTTAGCTAGTGGCTGATTTCTTAATCTACTTTAGGCCGGCTGTCAGTTTTAGGTCGGACCAGATGAAACAAAGAAAGTGAGTAGGGTGTGTTGTATGGGTCCAGTTTATCCTGATTCTCTTTTCTCTGTTTCTAGTGTTTCTCTTAAACATTCTTTGTCCCTTTTGGACTTGGAACAAAAACTAAACGAAATCAGAAATCTTGTTGAGGATCATAAATCATCTTCTTGGATTAATAAAGATGGATCCAAATCTTTATTATGCCATTATATGATGCCAGATGAAGAAACACCATTAGCAGTTCAGGTACTTAGTTCATAACCATTTACCAAATCTGTTATTCTATGTTTTTATAAAATATTTTACTCTCTTTTGAAATTTTGATTTCTGGGTCTTTTGAAAGTTAAGTGACTAAAAGATGTATATGGCAATAATTTAAATAAAACCTTATTAGCTTAAAAAGAAACTGTATATATGGCCAGTTTCTAGTTAGAAACTCTTACAATTTTATTTTTTTATTTTTATTTTTTATTAAATCATAGCTGTGTACATGAATGCAATTATGGGGTACAATGTGCTGGGGTTATATACAATTTGAAATACTTTCATCAAACTGGTTAACATAGCCTTCATCACATTTTCTTAGTTATTGTGTTAAGACATTTATATTCTACACTTAGTAGATTTAACATGTACCCTTGTAAAATGCACCATAGATGTGATCCCACCAATTACCTTCCCTCCGCCCATCCTCTTCCCTCCTCCCTCTCCTCTTTCCTCTTCTTCTTGGGCTGTAGTTGGGTTATAGCTTTCATATGGAAGTGTGGGCGCTTTCTTTTTTTTTTTTTTTTGGCAGTTTTTGGCTGGGGCTGGGTTTGAACCCGCCACCTCTGGCATATGGGGCTGGCACCCTACTCCTTTGAGCCACAGGCAGAAGTGTGGGTGCTAACTCTTATAATTTTAGATATTCAGCACATTTTTAATGAGTATCAGTTTTGTGACAGTGGATACTATGGTGTGTGCTATGTATATGAAATAAGCAAGACATGTTCATTATACTTGGGGAACTCAGGAGACAAATTAATGTGGCTAGAGCATATTTTATATCAGGTGAAGTAGAAGAACAAAGAGCTGAAGGTCAGGGCTAGATTATAAAGAGCTTTCTGTGCCATGGATAGGAGTCTGAACTTCAATTTGTAGAGAAAGGTAGATTTTAACCAAGCTAATAGCAAGATCACATTTGCTTTTTAAAATAGATTAATGATAGCAATATGAAAATGGAATGAAGGAAGTTGTAGTCATCCAGTTGAGAAACAAGACCTAATCTAACAGTTATCATCTACAGTGGCTACACATTGGTGTGTCCTGAGCAGCTATTGTGTAAGTTGTTATATAACTATCAAAGGTTGCAGATTATACAGCTCATTTTTAAATTAATATTTTTTCATTAGTCTAGTGTATTTTACTCACTCTTTGCAGTTGGAGAAGAATAACTTTCACTTATCAACTGGAGAAAGCTTAGAACAGGTCCCTCTGCATATCTCAGCATGGAGGCCCTATTGGAATAGAATGTTATATTTTCATTGCCTGTAGGTTTCCCCCTCCCCTAAATACCCTAAGGATGAGCCTTTGAGTACTGTATTTGTGAGTAGGCCAAAAAAGGTGGCCGGGGAAGGCGGGAGCCTATTTTTTCTTTGTGTATATATACTAGAAATCTATCCAAAAAAGGACGGAAAAACAAAAAGCTTAAATTGTATAATTTTACTTTGACTCATGTTTTTAAAACTATTAATATTTACCTGTCACATAAACCTTTACAAGTTTTCTTAAGTTTAACCTTTTTTTTTTTTTTTTGAGGCAATCTTACTATGCCGCCCTCCATAAAGTGCCATGGCGTCACAGCTCACAGCAACTTCCAACTCTTGGGCTTAAGCAGTTCTCTTGCCTCAGCCTCCCTAGTAGCTGGCACTACAGCCCTCACCACAACACCCAGCTATTTTTCTGTTGCAGTTGTCATTGTTGTTTAGCAGGCCCGGGCAGGGTTCAAACCCGCCAGCCTTGGTGTGTGTGGCTGGTGCCATAATTGCTGTCCTATGGGGCCGAGCCAGGTTTAACATTTTTTGCTTCTTGATAGAACATAGATTTTTATATTTCCTGAACTCTTGAATTTACATATATGATTAATTTCATCGTGACCCCATGCTAATATTTGAAACTCTGAAGTATGGCATTTTAATTTTACAGGCCTGTGGGCTTTCTCCTCGAGATATTATCACTATTAAACTCCTCAATGAAACAAGAGACATGTTGGAAAGGTATGTACACTGCAAAACACAGGAAAAATGGGTTTCTATTTGGAATGTTCTTAAGACCATTTTTCAGTTTTTCTTGAACAACATATTCAACATAATATTGTATTAAAATTAAATTTTGAACCTGTTCCTCTGCCTTGGGGAAGTAGGGATTTTTTTCAAGATGCCCACCCTCTTCCCTAGCTTGCAAATTTTGACATTCTAGTTGAGGAACTGAAAGGCATTTAGTGCTTATATTTTGACAGAAGCTTTCCAGGGTAATTCTGGCATACTCCATGTATACTAGTAAATATTTAACAGCTAGCTTGGGGGAAAGAGAGGAATGGCAGAAACTGAAATTCTAGCATCAGCAGACCTCAAGCTCCCAACTTGAAATCACTGAATACCAACTTAGAGAGTTGAGGAGAGTTGCTCTTTCAAGCCAGCACTAGCCAGCTCCAGCTAACCCTCAAATATTACGGGCACACACCTGTACCTGCTCATGTGTCCACACATGCACACTCTCCATCTTAAGAACTATTCACTCTAAGCCTTGTAGGACAGACTATGATGTTCCTAAAAGCTTCCAGTGATAAAAATGTCTTCACATCTTTCCTAAAGTGAATATTGCTATTTTAAATTACCCCAGAGAAAGTCAGGATGTTAAAAATCAAACAATTTGAAGACCATATGAACTAGATTCAAGGTTATTTCTACTTAGCAGCCATTCTGGCTGAGCCACTTAAACTCTTTGAGATCATTTTATCATTGTAAAACATGAGGAGTAATACTTGTCCAACCTACTTTATTCATATCTTAATTGATAAAAATGTCAAAGTGTCTTTTGGTTTTTTTTTTTTTTTTTTTTTTTGGTTTTTGAGATAGTCTCACTCTGTTGCCCAGGCTAGAGTGCCATGCTTCAGCCCAGTTCACACCAATCTCAAACTCCTGGGTTCAAGCAATCCTCCTTCCTCATCTTCCCAAGTAGCTAGAATGACAGGCACCCGCCATAATGCCCAGCTAATTTTTCTATTTTTAGAATAGACAGGGTCACTCATTTGCTCAGGCTAGTGTCAGATTCTGAGCTCAAGAGATCCTCCTGCTTCAGCGTCCCAGAATGCTGGGATTACAGGCATGAACCTCTGCCTCCAGCCCAAAGTCTCTTTTAAATTAAAACTGCTCTATGCCTCTTTGGGATAATTTAAGCCTGTTTTCTCTAGTACTGTTTTCTGAGGAAATGATATCTCCTCCTTATGATAATTTTTCATGAGCAGCTGTTGGGTTAACTCAGTTACTAAATCTACCGTCTGTATTCCAGTTCTAGTCCTTTGTCTTTCTACAGTAGCAATCTCCACTTTTTCTTAATAATATTTTCACTAAATCACTCAATGATGCTTTGAAAAAGGTCATCAGATCTTTTGCCATATCTCACGAATCTGTAATGTTCATCTACTTAACTTTTCTCTGGTCTATGACAGTGTTCATAAGCCTTACTTGAAATTTTATCTCACATGGTTTCCATGACATTATGATCTCCTAATTCTTCTCCCAACTCTTGGATCATTTCTTCTTAAGTTCCTGTATGTCATATGTCTTGCTTTCCTTTAAACGTAGGTGTTTCCCAGGCAATTTTTCATGTTTTCATTACTTTACCTAACTATCCATATGTTAATGATTCCCAAATGTATAATCTAGTCCTCCACTCTTAGTAAGATTTCTGCATGGTCAAAGAAAGAACTATTTTTTTTCATTTATTTATGCATTTATGAGTTATTTATTCAGCTAATATTTATTACCTGTCTTTAGTATGTTAGGTACAGTTCTAGATGCTAGGTCTTTAGCCCTCCTGGAACTTACATTTTAGAGGGAGAGTAAAACAATAAGCTAATAACTTCATTGATGAAATACAAGGCAGGGTAAGGGGCTAGAGAGTGACTAGGGATGCTGCTTTTGACAGGCTGTTTAGAAAAAGACTCTCTAAAGAGTTGTCATTTGAGCAGAGACATGAATCTACTATGGATGTGAGTGTTACAATCCTGGAGAATATAGTTCAAGGCCAAAGAACAGGTGCAAGGATCCTAATGCTTGGCTTGCTCAAGGAGCAGCAAAGAAGCCAGATTTGGCTAGAGCACGGTGAAGTAGAAGAGTGACAGGAAAAGGGGTTGGAAAGATGGCCAGACTCTAGAGTATATTGAACCATGATAAATGTATTTGTTTTTTAATTCTTGGATTTAGAGGAAGTCATTGGGGAGGTTTTTTTTGTTTGTTTATTTGTTTTTGAGACAGAGTCTCAAGTTGTCACCCTGTCTAGAGTGCTGTGGTGTCACAGCTCACAGAAACCTCAAACTCTTGAGCTCAAGTGATTCTCTTGCCTCAGCCTCCCAAGTAGCTGGGACCAGAGGTGCCTGCCACAACACCTAGCTATTGTTGTTGTTGTTGTTGTTGTTGCAGTTGTCATTGTTTTTTTAGCTGGCCTGGGCCGGGTTCCAACCCGCCAGCCCTAGCGTATGTGGCCGGCACCCTACCCACTGAGCTACAGTTGCTGCTGCCACCACTGGGGAGTTTTAAGCAGGGTAATGACATGGTCCATGTTTATGAAAGAGCTCTTTCATTGCTCTGTAGTAAATTGGCTATAAAGAGATAAGAATGGAACATGGGAGCCAGTTTCAAGAATTAAAGTGGTCTGATCAAGAGATGGTTATATCCCATGTAGATTATATCTATTTCTGTAAGAAACCAGACAGACAAAAAAGAGATGGTTATAGCCCAAACTGGGTAGTAGCAGTGGCAACAATAACAAGTAGTTAAATAATGGGTTTGATTTGAAGTTTGAACCAATAGTACTTGCTGAATTACTTGGTATAGGTTATGAAAAAGGGGCAGTGATGACTCCTAGGTATGTGGGCTGAGCATTTGTGGAAATAGGAATTGCTATTTATATTTTGTCACAGTTAAGCTTGAGAAGTTTATGAGACATCAAGTGGCTATGTCAACTGGCAATTGAATGTGAGAATCTGGAATGCAAGAGTTAGCTTGTGGATATAACTTTGGGGGCCATCACCTTTTATATGGTACTTCAAACTACAAAGATAGGAAGAGATAGAGGTTAAGAGACAGCTTAGTCATTGAGACTCAACATCCAAAGTTTAAGAAAGGAGGAAGGGCTACAAGGGAGTCTGAGCAGGAGGTGCCCATGAAACAAGAGGAAACACCAAAAAAGTGAGAAGTTCTGGAAGACACTTAAAGAAAATATTTCAAGGAGACTGTGATTAATTGGATCAAAATGCTTCTGAAAGGTCAAATGAGATAACTGAGAAATGACACATCAGATGTGTCAAGGTGGAGTAGTTTGGTGATCTTGTTGAGAAGTTTCAGAGGGACAGTGGAGATAACCTGATTCGGAAGAATTAGAGCCAGGGAAGTAGAGACAGTGAAGATAAAACACTATGTCAAACGTTCAACTTTAAAGCCGAGTGTGGTGGCTCACACCTGTAATCTTAGCACTCTGGGAGGCCAAGGCAGGTGGATTGTCCTGAGCTCAGAGGTTTGAGACCAGCCTGAGCCAGAGTGAGACCCTCTCTCTACAAAAAAAATACAAAAAAACCGGGCATTGTGGCAGGTGCCTGTAGCCCCAGCTACTTGGGAGGCTGAGGCAAGAGAATTTCTTAAGCTCAAGAGTCGGAGTTTGCTGAGAGCTATGATGCCACGGCACTCTACCAAGGGCCACAAAGTGAGACTCTGTCTAAATAAATAAATGGGAAAAAAAAAGAAAATTAAAAAAACAAAGCTTCAAACTAAGACAATTGAAAGCAAAATTCAAAAAAATAAACATTTAACTTTGAGAGGTATGGAGAGATGGGAATGTATTCGAAGGGGAGTGTGGAATCCAGGAGATTTTGATTGTGTTTTACAAGATTTTTTAAACACATCCTACTAGACTAACCTTCATGAGATTAGTAACTTGTTTGTTCAGTTCCTCAGCACTTAGGACAATGCCTTGCTGTCATAGGTGCTCAGTAAGTATTTACTGAAGTGATAGGAGAGGGAGAAATTGAGGTGGGAAAGCAGGATAATTTTAGGGGCAAAGAGCCCTGACTAGGAGGAAGGAATGAGATCTAAACTGTAAAGGGGTTGATTCTGGGAGTCAGGGAGAGATGGCTGAAGTCGGTGCATGTAGATGGCAGATGTAGTGCCAAGCACGTGGATTTTCTCTTTGCTTCTTTGTGTGTATGAAATAGGAAGCAAGGTCATTTGTTTCAAAAAGCTGCACTCATTTCTTTCATTGGCCTAAATGAATTCAATGCAGAGGAAGAGTTAAAATTTGCCTTTTTAAGCACTTAGACTACAAGCACAGTTCCGTACTGCTTTACCTATCTTAATTCATTTAACCCTATGAGGTAGGTCCTCTAATGATCTTTTCTTTTGTTTTCATTTCTTTAATTTTCATACCCTTAATTTTTTTTTCTTCTTTGAGCCTTACCCTATTACCTTTTTTTATTTTTAGAGACATAGTCTCACTTTGTCACCCTCGGTAGAGTGCTGTGGCATCATAGCTTTGTCACCCTCGGTAGAGTGCTGTGGCATCATAGCTCACAGCAAGCTCAAGCACTTGGACTCCAGCGATTCTCTTGCTTAGCCTTCCAAACCTGTGAGCTTAGGCAACCACCCACCTCAGCCTCCCAGAGTGCTAGGATTACAGGCATGAGTCACCTTGCCCAACCCCATATTCCCTATAAAAGAGAATAAAGTTAAACTTAAATTTAACCCAGCAATTGCACTCCTAGGTATCTGGGCATGAGAAATGAAAACTTACGTCCACACAAAAACTTGTTAGTAATTTTCATAACAGCATTATTCACATTAGCCAAAACATGGTAACAATCCAGATTTATATCAGTTAATAAGTACATAAATAAAATGTGATATATTCCTACAATGGAATCCCATTTAGCAAAAAAAAGGAATAAACCATTGATATATGCTACAACCTAGATGAACCTTAAAAACATGCTAAGTGAAAAAGCCAGACACAAAGACCACAAATTAGATGACTTCGTTTCTATGAAATATCTAGAAAACTGTACAGACAGAAAGTAGATTAGTTGTTATCTGGGGTTAAGGTTAGGATTGGATTGGTTGCATGTGGGCATAACAGATGATAGAAATATTCTAAAATTGGATTATAGTGATGAACAACTACGTAAATTTACTAAAAATCACGGAGTTATACATTTAAAATGGGTGAATCTAATGGCTTCTACATGTAATTTCTAACTCATTAAAGCTGTTAAAGTGCTTTTAAAAGGAGAGAAGACCAAGGAGAGAAGGTACATAAGTAGACAGATAAACACATACATATGCACACACTTACTGATCAAGAAACCTGAATGCACACAGTTTCTAACATTCATAGCCCCCACGTATGTTCTTCTTCTTTTTTTTGAGACAGAGTCTCACTGTGTCTTCTTTGGTAGAGTTCTGTGGCGTCACAGCTCACAGCAACCTCAAACTCTTGGGCTTAAGCAGTTCTCTTGCCTCAGCCTCCTAAGTAGCTGAGACTACAGGTACCCACCCCAACACCTGGCTATTTTTTTGCTGTAGTTGTCATTGTTGGTTAGCAGGCCAGGGCCAGGTTCGAACCCACCAGTCCCATTGTATGTGGCTGGTGCCCTAACCACTGAGCACAAGCGCCAAGCCCATCAAAGAGTTCTTGTGAGGTAAAATGTCTCAGTTCATATTCGAGCTCCCCATTTACTAACTACATAACTTTAGGCAATTTCTTTATCCTTCAAGTATCTAGTTACTCATCTGTACATGATAATAATATGTTCTTTTCTTTCTTTCTTTTTTTTTTTTTGAGATAGAGTTTAAATCCATTGCCCTGGGTTAAGTGCTGTGGCATCATAGCTCACAGCAACCTCAAACTCTTGGGCTCAAAAGATCCTCTTGCCTCAGCCTTCCAAGTGGCTGGGACTACAGGGATGCATTATGATGCGCAGCTAATTTCTCTATTTTTTTTTCAATTATGTTATTTTAATTTGTGGAGTACAGTGTGATATTTCAATACATATATACAGTGTGTAATGATTAAATCAGTGAAATTAGCACATATATCATCTCAAACTTTATTTCTTAGTATTTAGCACATTCAAAGCCTCTTTTTTTTTTTTAGTTTTTCTATTTTTAGTAAAGACAGGGTCTTCCTCTTGCTTAACCTGGTCTCAAACTTCTGAACTCAGGCAATCCACCTGCCTTGACCACCCAGTGTGGTAGGATTACAAGTGTGAGCCACTACACCCAGCTGACAATATTTTCTGTCTCACTGGGATGTCATAGAGAATGTAAAGGAAATCTCTATGACTGTAAGAGGATTTAAGAATGTCCCTAGGAGAAATAATACCAGTATTGATACTTTTAAAAATACTTTTTACAGCTCCAGTCACAATTGGTTAGTGCATGGTACTTATATGAAAGTGCAAGCGGAGAAAAATACATTATACAGAATGCCGCCCAATATAAGAAAATCTAATTAATTGGGTGAATATTCTCATTGTCTTGTGCTAAAATAAGCTCATTTATAATGTTTTATTTTTAAAGATTGATTCCCTGATGTATTTACAGTGTTTCAGGTGGCAAAAACTACATAGTGACTACAAATATTGATAATTTTCAAAGATAACCACATAATTATTGAATTTCTTTTTTCATTGAGAATATAAAAAGTAATTTCTACTTTTTCTTTTGTATAGTCCAGATTTTAGTACAGTTTTGAATACTTGCTTGAACCGAGGCTTTAGTAGACTTCTAGACAATATGGCTGAGTTCTTTCGACCAACTGAACAGGACCTACAACATGGTAACTCCATGAACAGGTGAGATAACACATAAACATGTTATACTAATGAATACTCTAAAAATTAATGCTTTGTATATGTGAATTTTTTCTTCCAAGTTACAAAAAATCTTAGAGAGTAGATTTGACTGTCTCATTTTGCAACAAATTGAAGTCTGTTAAACTAATGATATCTCCATTAACAGAGGTCCTTCTGGTTTCAATATTAAAACTTGCATTTTTTCCAAAAGCTTTGCCACTATATTGAAATACTTAAATTGTGAAACTACCTTTCTATTAGCCAAATTCCAATTATTGGGTTTTTTACTCTTTAGAATACGAAACTGACAATGTATTTAAATTTTAATGTGTCTTTTAATCTCATTCCATTACTGCAGGCCATTATTAGTTTACATAATCTAATACTTTGGTCATTATAATAACCAAGCACTCTTTGTTGTAGATTTCCATTTGATGAATTATCTTCTTAGAGCTCTAAAAATACATATATCTGTTCATTTTCAGTCTGTATTATACAACTGGGAATATTCAGTCAGTGCAGTTGTTAGTGATTTTAATCAGAACTGTTATTAAGTCATGGACTTATGCTATATGTTATGGCTTTATTTTTATTTTTTGTTATGGCTTTATTTTATCTTTATTTTATATGTATACACATATATATGTGTGTATATATATATATATATATATTTTTTTTTTTTTTGAGACAAAGTCTCAAGCTGTCACCCTGAGTAGAGTGCCATGGCATCAGAGCTCACAGCAACTTCCAAGTTTTGGGCTCAAGTGAGCCTCTTGCCTCAGTTTTTCTATTTTTAGTAGAGATGGGGGTCTAACTTTTTGCTCAGGTTGGTCTTGAACTCGTGAGCTCAAGTAATCCACCCTCCTTGGCCTTCCAGAGTGCTAGCATTCCAGGCGTGAGCCACATGCCCAGCTCTCTTTATTACATCTTTATCATCTCTACATGAGACATCTTCTTTGGTCACATATTATTATGTACTTTAAGAACCTAGATTATGTAATTTTTTATGTCAAACTCAGAAAATAATGGGTTCTAAATCAATGTTGATTGACTATAAACTCATCTATTAAAATTTGGGTAAATAATAACTAATATGCAATATATCTGTGTAATATCAAATTTAATTCTTAAACACATAGGGCAAGATATCATTTGCCCAATTCTCTGGGGCCCTTCTGTGTTGTTTTGTTTTTGTTTTTGTTTTTTCTCTTTGTCTTCCTACCTCCTTCTGTGTTGTTTAGAAAAGAATGATTTGCCATTAACATTGAGCATTTGGCATGCTTAAAGCCATAAGTTTATTTTCTGAAGCAATTTAAATATCACCCTCAGGTCTTTTAAAAGTTCTTTTAAGTTACACAAAAATAAATTTCAGCTCAAGACACATCCTAAACTAGGTGCTCCATTTGGTAAAGTTTCACTATAATTTGTACATAGCAAGGTATTAGATATTTTCCAAGTGGTGATAAAGACTTGTAATTGTTTGTCATGAACAAGTACTTGATCTGATATGCTGAAGAATTATAAAATTGCATTACAGCCCTGTCAGCCATTGATACAATCTTTCCTTTCTTAACTCTTGTGGTACTCATTACCTACACTTTCAGGTAAAACCTACCTTGAATTGGAACCTTGTTTTATTCCTCAATTACATTTTAAGCTGCCTCTCAAAGTAAGAGACTGTTTTGTGCTCTTTCATTTCTCTTTACACATATAGGCACTCAGTAGTTATTTTCTATCTAAGTTTTTGTATTTCATTTCAGCAACCAACTTCATGCTCTGTAAATCAACACTAGAAACATTTCCATTATGCCCATTTTCATCCCTATTGTTAATTGTGTTTTAAAAGTTCTAGGCACCATAGTAAGTCAAGAAAAGGAAGATTTTTAATTACTGGCAAAGACACAAGGATAATTGTTTATTTTTTTATAATTAATAATCCAGCTCTTTGAAGAGGTCTGGATTGACCTCTTGGCATGACTAAAAAATGATATAAACTAATAAAGGCTTAAACTGTGTAGATATATAAATATAATAGAACCTCTGTAAGTTGACCCTCCAAGAAACTGTTAACAGACTGGTCAACATAAGGACCTAGGCCTGCTGTACTGATAACATGCATGTGATGCATGTCCACTCTATTAAAAATTAGGTCAACTTGAGGTGGTCACTGTAGGGAAGTGGTTTTCTATGGGGGTTCTACTGTGTGTGTGTGTGTGTGTGTATATCTATATGTGTTT
This sequence comes from Perodicticus potto, assembly GCA_963574655.1. Classification (NCBI taxonomy): domain Eukaryota; kingdom Metazoa; phylum Chordata; class Mammalia; order Primates; family Lorisidae; genus Perodicticus; species Perodicticus potto. Next base: position 87,714 of record CAUYRH010111341.1, on the reverse strand, counting down.
ATGCCACCTGAGGCCAGGAGTTTGAGACTAGCCTGGGTAACATAGCAAGACCCCATCTCTAGCAAAAACAAAAAAAAAGTTAACCAGATGTGACGGTACACACCTGTAGTCCTAACTACTTAGGAGGCTGAAGCCGGAAGATCTTTTGAGGCTGTAATGAGCTATGATCATAGCACTGTACTCCAACCTGGGCAACCAAGTGAGACCCTTTCTCTAGAAAAAGATAATGTTTTAAAAATTTAAAAAGGAACACAAATTAGGCAAAAATTGAAATGCCCAACTCTAGGAAGCTAATGGTATAAATTGTCACTGTGAGAGGATGGATTACTATAATCATTAAAACCAACCAGATAAAAACTTTAAAAGAGGCTTGGTGCCTGTGGCTCAGCGGGCTAAGGCGCCAGCACGTACACCTGAGCTGGCGGGTTCGAATCCAGCCCGGGCCCGCCAAACAACAATGTCGGCTGCAACCAAAAAATGGCCGGGCGTTGTGGTGGGCGCCTGTAGTCCCAGCTACTTGGGAGGCGGAGGCAGGAGACTCGCTTGAGCCCTGGAATTGGAGGTTGCTGTGAGCTGTGAAGCCATGACACTCTATCCAGGGTGACAGCTTGAGGCTCTGTCTCAAAAAAAAAAAAAAACTTTAAAAGAATTTTTAATAACAATAAAAATGCAAAAAAGAGACAGAGTCTCACTTTGTCGCCTCCGTAGAATGCGGTGGCGTCACAGCTCATAGCAACCTCCAACTCCTGGGCTTAGGCCCGCCTCAGCCTCTCGAGTAGGTGGGACTACAGGCGCCCACCACAACACCCGGCTATTTTTTTGTTTGCAGTTTGGCTGGAGTCGGGTTTGAACCCACCACCCTCAGTATATGGGGTTGGTGCCCTAACCACTGAGCTGCAGGCGCTGCCTGGAATGTTAGAGTTTTATGTTAAACACAAAAAAGCAAATCTATGTATAAAAATTACAAGAAATTAACCATGTGTCAATTATAGTTGTCATTTCTAGGTGATAAAATTATATTTGGGGGGGTTTCCTTTTTTATAGATTTCTGTAAGCCTCAGTGACTATGTATTACTTTTATAATTAAGTTGTTAATTTCCCGAGAGGTAATTTCAGAAAATGATTATTACTGTGATGATTTTTCAGTCTTTCCAGCGTCAGCCTGCCTTTAGCGAAGATAATTCCGATAGTAAATGGACAGATTCATTCGGTTTGCAGCGAAACACCTAGTCATTTTGTTCAGGTAAGAAGAAAGCTTGGGGGTATTACTAAAAACAAATTGAGTTCTTGGTGCGATCATGTTTGTCTAACATAAAATTACATTCTGTGATATTTGTTCAGAAAAACTTAGAACTTGGAACTCCATGTAGAATGTCCAGTGCCCCACAGGAGTAATAAATAATGTGTGATCACAATGTGTAACTTAGAAGTGCCTTTCTCCGTGACATAGTCCAATGCTGTAGGACTGCATGTCAGTCCAGGTATTTATACTGCATTCATGTTCTGCCTCCAGCTGTGTCTCATAAGATTGAAACTTGAGACAGATCTTTTGTGGAGAAATAAAACATTTTAGTATTTAATAAAATATAACTTTTGGCGGCACCATAGCTCAGTGGGTAGGGCGCCAGCCACATACACTAAGGCTGGCGGGTTCAAACCTGGCCTGAGCCAGCTGGAACAACAATGACAACTGCAACAACAACAACAAGAAAAGAAAAATAGCTGGGCATTGTGGCAGGCGCCTATCATCCCAGCTATTTGGGAGGCTGAGATAAGAGACTCGCTCAAGCCCAGGAGTTTGAGGTTGCTGTGGGCTGTAACGCCACAGCACTCTACCGAGGGCACCATAGTGAGACTCCGTCTTAAATAAATTAAAAAATAATAAGGTTAATATTGCATCTAGAATCTGCACTAAAAGCTCAATAAACAATGAGTTTTTTAAATTTTTCACTAGACTTCCTATAATTTCATCTTCTTTCTTAGGAAAGCATTTGCAATGCATTGAATAAGACAAATGTTATTAATAGGATGACCTTGAATCCACAGATTTCATTTGAATCACATCCAAACTTGAAAATTGTATCATAAATAAAACAAATTACCTGCAGTCCACCTCAACTGCAAACTGCTACAGTAATGTACAGTGAGAAGAGGTTTCAGACAACTTAGTGTGTCTTCTGTGTAGAGTTTTTCCTCTTGGGACCATGATGATCCCTGAGCATAAGGGACATCTTTCTTGCTTTCACTATGTTGTCCTTAGCTGGACCTTCACATGCATGTTCCCTCCTCTGCGTTTTGACAGATAAGAGGGAAATACAACCAAGAGTAAAACATCATCAGTCTCAGGGCTGAAGCAATGTTGTGTACTATGCTGGTAATAAAAACAAATGGTTTCAACCTAATGAAAACACCATTGATATTAATGTTTAGTAAAATTTTTTTAGTGTGACTAGACATATGTTAAATTTATACATTTACCATTGATTGACAAGATATCCACCAATTTTATAACTATGACTTCTGAGTTAAAATACCAAGTGGTCTACTTAATAAATTGTCATATGTTCTACTATTTTTATCTTGCATGAAACTTTTGCCTTCATTCGAGTATTAATTTACTTAAAATCAATATTTTTGAATTATTGCTACATCAACTACAAAGGTATATAGGAGAGTGTGGTGTGGGAATGCTACAGAACAGAGTTGGAAAATTCTATAAAGGGCCAGATAACAAATATTTTAGGCTTTGTGCAATGTACGTTCTCCATGGAAAATGTTCACTTCTGCTCTGGTAGCATTAAAGCAGTAATAGACAATACATGAACAAGTGAGTATGGCTATTTTGATAAAACTTTACATATAAAAACAGGTAGCAGTAACTTTGGGGCTGGCCATACATTACTGATTGCTGTGGTAGAAGATATTAAGATAATAGTATTGCTGAGAAAGGTAGGAAGTAGCTGGGACTATACGCCTGTACCACCATGCCCGTCTAATTTTCTTTTTTCTTAGTTTGTGTAGATACAGGGTCTCACTATGCTGTCCAGGCTTATCTTAAACTCTTGGCCTCAAGCAGTCCTCCCCTCTGGCCTCTTCAAAGGGTTCAGGTTACAAACCCAAGGCAATAGACCTGGTCTGATGAGAGAATTTAACCATAAACTGGTTGAGATCAAGACCTGCTCACTTAGGTTTTTTGATACTTAAAAAATTATGTGCCAGGTTTACATCCCATTTGTTGACATTCACAAGGCCCTCAACCTTTTCTGCAGGGACCCTTTCGCCATCTCAGAATAATGTCTGTAAATGTCTACAGTAAAACACATAAGGTTTTAAAGGAAACCAATTATATATTGTTTTCAAAACATCTTTTAAAATCAAATTTATGATGTAGCAATATTGCTTCTTTATCATGCATTAAATCAAGATGTAATGAGAGTTCTGGTAACTACCACAACTGTCCTATGATTTCTGTTGAAGACAAATTGACACATCCTGCTAATGCCATTACAGTTTGTTGCCTACATTCATAACTGAAAGAAATGCCAGATTTAGTTAAAAGTTAATAAAAACAAAGATACGGTTTTTTTCCTTTACATTCAGAAACCACTTGAAGTGTTAAGAACCTTTGCCCTAAAGCAGTGGTTCTCAACCTTCCTAATGCCGCGGCTCTTTAATACGGTTCCTGTGGATCGCGAACCACTGCTCTAAAGTATATACTGTAACAGGGTATCCAAAAATGCTTGTACCCTGTCAATATTTTGAAATAAAAAAATTTTAAAAATAACAAAAATAGAAGAGAAACAAATAAGGTATATAGGTATAGTTTGCGTATATACAAAGTAGGCACATACTACATGTACTCATTAGATCTGCTAGAAAGTAATATGCTTTAACCATGTTATGTCAGTGTCCAGAAAAATCACCTTTTGTCTTAATGCATTTAATCTTATACTCATTCGTGCAGCAGATACTTATCTTGCTCTTGACGTACACAAAAATGCATTTGAAAACTATTTGGGAGTTTTTCCTCAAAAAACTTGAATAATTATAATACCACCATTGCTCATTTGAGAAACTCGTTAACTATCGCCTAGAATTTAGTAGTCTTTTTTTTGTTTTTTGGTGTTTTTTTTTAGACAAAGTCTCATTATGTTGCCCTCAGTAGAGTGCCGTGGCGTCACAGCTCACAGCAGCCTCAAACTCTTGGACTCAAGCGATTCTCTTGCCTCAGCCTTCCAAGTAGCTGGGACTACAGGCGCCCACCACAACGCCTGGCTATTTTTTGTTGCAGTTGTCATTGTTGGTTAGCTGACCTGGGCCGGGTTTGAACCTGCCAACTTCACTGTATGTGGCTGGTGCCCTAATCACTGTGCTACAGGGCTGAATTCTGCTGAGCCAGAATTTAGTATTTTTAAAACTTCCTTTTCTTAAATGGTTTGCTTCTTGGCCTGAACGCAACAAAACTTAGACCTAATCTCATTGCTTAAATGTAGAAATGAATTCAAATTACCTATACTTTTTGTAAAATCTGATGTGACATTGTCATCTTTGCTAGGATCTGTTGATGATGGAGCAAGTGAAAGACTTTGCTGCTAATGTGTATGAAGCTTTTAGTACCCCTCAACAACTGGAGAAGTGATTGTTCCTTCAAGAAAAGCCACAGTGGGATTCATTTTCTTTTTAAAAAACAAAAACACTGAAAAAATCAACTATACCTAGAGTAATAATTTGTTACCAAAATGCCTAATAAAAATATATTCTTAATCAAAGTCTTCATTTCATAATGAAATAGATTTATTTGGCATCTTAATATATTTTTTTAAATTCACACAGACCGGTTTTTGTGGGCATATCTAAGTGTACACACATGCCAATATCAGAATTGCTAATAGTTGTTTACCCCATGGATAATAGTTCCAAACTGACTAAAAACTAATGTAGATACTTTTTAATTTATATAATATGAAATGCAGTGCACTTTGTTATTAATACTGAGGAAAAATATGTTGGGGAAGTAGGTGTAGGATGTATGAAGTTTGGAAAATATGCTATTTAACTAATTATAATGTTCTCTGGACTGCAATAAACAAAAGTGAATCAGACTTTTCTCCAGCTACCCTTCAAAGGAATAAGTTAATCATCTCAAATATACCTTGATGGAGGACTGTTCTTACAGAAATCAGTGGATTTTAACAGCTATGATCAGCTATTTTTTTTCTTTGCTGTTTCTTTCCTATATTTTCTAAGGTTTTATTAACAAGCTTAGAAAGTTATGCGTTTATTTAAGTTTGCAGGTGTGTCCAACCTTTTGGCTTCTCTGTACCACATTGGGAGAAGAACTGTCATCTTGGGTCGCACATTAAATACACAAACGCTAACAAAAGCTGATAAGCCAAAGAAATAGGTCTGTGCATTGTTTTCATGATAAACGCCACCACAGATAAGCAAAAAAGTCCTCACGTAATCTGCATGCGGCCATGGGCCGTGGGTTGGACACCAAGGCAAAATGTTTACTTACAGCTGTTATTAACTATATAGTTTTATTCATTTGTATATAAATAATTTTAATAACTTTCTTTGTATTGATTTTGAGTACAGGGAATATCTTATTGCAATAAACTATTTTAGTAAAATATGGTTTTGATGATTTTATACTTTTCAGCCATTAATTTATTTGTCCCATAACATAAGTTTCATTTTAACTAGCAGTATAGTTGGTGCTTTCTTTTAACTTGTTCATTTAGAAAAAAGTAAATAAAAAAAAAATAGAAAAAAGTAAATCACCTTCTGAAAAAGAAATAATTCATTGTCTCTAGTATTACATCTATAGGTCTGCATTTAGAAGAGTAATTAGAGCAGAAATAAATGAATTATTTGGTATCAGTAATTAGATACATTTTTTTCCAGTAATACAAAATATTTTCAGTGATATCATTTTACGTTCTTCTAACGTAACATACAACTGCATAGTAGAAGATAGAAAATGAATTGCGTATTCTCTTCTAAGGCATGCTAGGCTTGGAGCCTAGAATTTCAAAACAAAACAAAGCAAAACTAAAAACAGGTAAAAGTGGAGAGGAGGGCAAATGCTTCTTCTCAAAATATTACAGAAGGGGGCAGCACCTGTGGCTCAGTGAGTAGGGTGCCGGCCCCATATACCGATGGTGGCAGGTTCGAACCCAGCCCTGCCAAACTGCAGCAACAACAAAAAATAGCCGGGCGTTGTGGCGGGCATCTGTAGTCCCAGCTACTCGGGAGGCTGAGGTGAGGGACTCGCCTAAGCCCAAGAGCTGGAGGTTGCTGTGAGCTATAACGCCATAGCACTCTACCGAGGGTGACAAAGTGAGATTCTGTCTCTAAAAAAAAAAAAAAAAAAGACAGAACGTAATATTGTCATTAATAGTAGAGTGAAGGAAAAATTAGGGAATGAATGTGTGATGGACATGCATCTCTTCTAGCAATATTAAACCAGGATTTCAAACAGGGAAAATTTGAAACTGAAACTAAACAGGTATGGCCTTGTAAGGATAGAAATTTGATTAGCTAAAAATTATCACCTGGAATTCTCTGCACCTGTAGAGCTGTAGAAGATAAAGTAAAAACCTCATGTATTTAAAGTTAACTGGACTTATACATAACAGATTTGCCTTCTAATTGTACAGCAAGGGCCCTCCCATCTGAAGCTCGTAGTTGCTTGGTTAATCCAAAGAATCATTTCAAGCAGGGTATCATGTGTGTATACATACATATTCTTAGACATTGTAACTTAAAATGTAAATGTTCTGTATTTGCCAATTATTTGCTGTAGGACCCAGGTTTTCTCTAACTTTTCATTATAGATCTGCTGAGCTGGGATGTGTAGCTGTGGTCAGCACAGCTTCCTTCCAGGATAGGTCCCCTGGTAGGTGTTTCCTACTTAGCTTTCTTGTACAAGTCACATGCATTGCATTACATAGGTGTGAACCAGAGGTGTAGAATTCTTGTAAATTTTTACTAAAGGGAATTTACTTTTATCTAGTCTTTCCCAAGTATTCAGTTTGGCATTCATAGAAACTACAAGTCTTCACACTCATGTCTTTGGCATGTGTAGTCGCCATAAGGAATTCAACTGGCATAATCAATTTGTTTGGTAACTGTGTTATTCTCCTAGAGCTGCTATAACAGATCACCCACTGAGTGTTTATAACAGCAGAAACTTATTTCTCACAGTTTTGGCAGGTAGAAGCCCAGAATCAAGGTGCAAACAGCACGGCCATGCTCCCTCTGAAGGCTCTAGAGACGATCCTTCCACTCTCCCCTTGCCTCTTCCAGTTTCTGGGAGCCCCAGGCACTGCTTGGCCTGATGGCAGCTTAACTCCCAGTCTTGGCCTCGTTGTCTTCTCTATGTGTCTCTATGTCGCTTTTCTTTTTCTTTTTCTTTCTTTCTTTCTCTTTTTTTTTTTTTTTGAGAGTCTTACTTTGTCACCCTTATAAGGATACTCTCATTGGATTCAGGACCCACTCATACTCAATATGAGCTTATGTGAGTACTTACCTTAATTATATCTCCAGAGACACTATTTCCATGTGAGAATACATTCTGAGGTTCCAGAGGGACATATATTGCTGGAGAACACTATTCAACCCAATGCAGTCACAGACTCAAATAGCTCTTGGTAACGTACATGGGAGCAAGTGGGAATAGGGAATGGAAGGGCAGGGCATGGTTATTCTGTCATGGTCTGCAGTTTGTCCCCAACATTAGTCGGTATGCTTTTCCAAGGGAGTGGGGAGCATCAGTTAATCCAGTGAGTTGGTTAACTAGAGATTAAAGCTATTTCTATGTTTTCTCTTTCAAACTTGTATAAATGTGTTTGTTACTACATATATATGAAAATTGGTATAATATTTTGTCTGAAAATTAAGCAGGAAAAGTATCTAACCAGGTCTTTTACTTTCAAAAATGAACAGAAGGCAAAACACCTGTCATGTTCTGTGTTGTCCTAATTTATATTTGAATAGACTGACCTTTTAGAACAATTATATTGCTTCAGTATGGCAGTCATAAGGAGATAAAATTTTATTAAAGTGATGTCGATATTTTAAAAGGATATATAATGAATTTAAAATTTTATCAAAGTGATAATCTATATATAAATATCGATGTCTAGATTATTCAGTCTAATAATCTAGTTTGGCTTACCTTCACTATTTCTCTAGTCATTAAAGGTAAATCAAAACTTAATTCAAATAAGGCAATTTTGTACCTATTAGTAACTCTAGAAAAAAGATTAATTGGTTGCAGGATAAAAATTACTGTCTTAAAAAAGTAATGAGGCCTGATTTTTAGTTATCCTCACCTAATTCTTGCCCTCCATACCAGATAATTTTATGAATTTGCTAGAGTGTTTTGAAATTCTCGTTGAAACCAGGTTATAGTATATTTCACAAGATACACCTAAAATAGACTTAAACTTGGGATCTCATACTTTTTCTTATACAGCGCCTGGTTATTCATGAAGCCATTTTTTAGCATGTCTTAATGCTGAGCTGTATTTTGTCATTTAGCTCCCTGAGAGCTCATTGACTAAACCCTGTATCTAACTACAATTTGCTTACATATTTCCATCTTTCCCCTTTATTCTCAACTTTAAAAGGAAAAGATGGAATTTAAGAGGTTGACAGGTTTTGTTTTAAAAATACTTCTTTAAACAAATAGATGACTCTACTTCTGTGTTAAAATTCCTGTAACACTGTTTGGCTCAGATTTTGTTTCCTTTTTTTTTTTCTTAGTCTAGTGTTGGGATCATGTAAGTCTCCACACATTACATCTCTCGTAAACTGTTCACTGGGATTTAGGACTATTATTTATCCATGTAAATACTTAGGCATAATTTCAAAAATTGGCTTGTTGGCAAGGTGTGGTGGCTCGTGCCTGTAGTCCCAGCACTTTAGGAGGCACAGTTGGGGGGATCCCTTGAGCCCAGGAGCAGAGACCAGCCTGGGCAACATAGCAAGACCCTGTAAAAATATTTTACAATTAGCTGGGTGTGGTGGCATACCCCTGTACTCAAGTTACTCTGGAGGCTGAGACAAAAGGATCACTTGAGCCAGGACTTGGAGGCTGCAGATTGCTTTGGTCACACCACTGCACTCCAGCCTGGGTGACAGAGACCCCATCTCTAAAAAAATTTTTTTTTAATTTGATAGCTGCAGGAACTTCAACAAAGAGTCATTGTTTTAAAAGTTATTCGACATTAGCATGATTTTAATAATAAATGTAATAGTGTTTTATTTCAGTATTTGAAGGATTTTTGGAAACAGTGAGATGTCTCCATTTAATTGTGACAACATGAAACCTGTAGATAGAGCTGTATTAAACACCTTTTGTTGACGAGAATGAGTTCTTTAATAAGTTTTTCTTTAAATGTCATCAAAATCAGTATTATTTTTGCTTCATTCTTAGGGAAAATCTGAATAGACTTCCTAAATTTTAACTAGTTTTTCAACTTCCATTTGCTTGAAGGCAAATACAGCAAGCAAATTCACGAATTTAAATTGTACCTCAAATTAGCCCATCTACAAAAACAGACCCATACTTCCAATTCCACACCTGTCATTCAAAACAAACAAAAAAACTTGGAAGAATATGTAGTAAAATATCAACAGTGGTGATCCAAACAATGATTTTTCTTTTTTTTTTTTTTTTTTGAGACAGTCTCACTATGTTGCCCTTGGTAGAGTGCTGTGGCATCACAGCTCACAGCAACCTCCAACTCCTGGGCTTAAGTGATTCTCTTGTCTCAGCCTCCCAAAATAGCTGGGACTACAGGCGCCCGCCACAACGCCTGGCTATTTTTTCGTTGCAGTTGTCATTGTAGGTTAGCTGGCCCAGGCTGGGTTCAAACCTGCCAGCCTCAGTGTATATGGCCGGCACCCTACCCACTGAGCTACAGGCACTTCCTATTTATTTATTTAATTTTTTTTTTTGAGACAAAGACTCACTTTGTCATCCTTGATAGAGTGCCATGACATCACAGCTCACAGCAACCTCAAAAAGTTTATAAAGTAAAAAGTTACAGTAAGCTAAGGTTAATTATTGAGGAAACATTTTTCTATAAATGTAGTGCAGTCTCAGCGTGCAGTGTATAAAGTCTGCAGTGATGCACAGTAACATTCAAGACCTTCACATTCACACCCCACTCCTCTCTGCCTCACCCAGCTTCCAGTCCTGCAAGCTCCATTCGAGCCCCAAACAAATGTATCATTTTTTATCATTTATACCTTTTTTTACCCTACATTTTCTATGTTTAGACATACAAATAGCTAAAGAGTGGTGTTTCTGTTGTCTACCGTATTCAAGGCAGTATGGGCTGTACGGATTGCAGCCTGGGAGGCCGTACTGTACAGCACAGGGGTGTAGGGGCTGTGTCTTCCAGGGTGACCTGGAAGTGTACATCCCCGCCTTTAAACGATGCACCACCGTACAGTCACATTGAAGGTTACGACTTCAACATAACATTGTGAGGGGTAACTTACAGTTCCTAACACCAGTTCCTGCCTACTCTACTCTAAAACAAAAAAAAAGCTTCCCCTCGGAGTTATAGACAGAAATAAAATCAACAATGGGAAGGGACTTTAATGGAAGAGTGCACTTGAAAGGTAAAATAATGGTTACATGGATAATGCAGGGGAAAAAATAGAAAGAGGGAAGGGGCTGAACTTCTTAAATAATTACTTGATCCTTCTTGTCCAGTTTCTCATGGCTTTCTCCATGTGCTACCATGACCGAAAGCTAGCCTTGCCTAGCTGTGGACGGACTGCAGCACTGGCCACTCTGCCACACTTCAGGTCACATTGGTTAATGCCAGAGTCCAGCCCCAATTGCAGGGCAGCTGACCAACGGTTAGCTGTGGCAGTTCTACTGCGATGCCACTGGTCGCCGAAGAAACCCAGCGAAGTGGCTGTCCATGGCCCAGTAGTTTTACCTGAAATTAAAAACAGACATATAAATGTCTCCAAGTGCGTCTCTTTGACACATTTTCTATTGGAGTGATTGGTATTTCTAAAAAAAAAAAACCACTACATTCATTTTTTTACCTTTATTTAGTGATTCACAAGGCATTTTAACTCTTGATCCACTTAAGTGAATACATCTACATTCCTTCTACACTCTTGCTTCCATGTCACTCTCAAGAGGGAAATAAAACTGTGCAGGGGTTGTGGAAGAATTGTAAAGGTAAGCCAGGAGTGGTGGCTCATCCCGTAATCCTAACACTCTGGTAGGCTGAGGCAGTGGACTGCTTGAGCTCAGGACCAGCCTGAGCAAGATTGAGATTCTATCTCTACTTAAAAAAAACAAAAAAATATATATATATATGTTATGTATATACATATATATATGTTAACCGGGCATCAGGTTGGGTGCCTGTAGTCCCAGCTACTTGGGAGGCTGAGGCAGGAGGATCAGTTGAGCCCAAGAGTTTGAGGTTGCTGTGAGCAATGATGATGCCACAGCACTCTACACAGGGTGACAGAGTGAGACTCTGCCTCAAAATAATAATAATAATAATAATAATGATAATAAAGCTTGAGAGTTAAAACATTTTTTAAAAAATGAATAGTAAAGGTAGAATGATGTGTCAGAGTGGAGAAAATGCTGAAGAGAAAATGATTCTGGAACCAATCTCACCAGGACTTACACAGAAATTTTTTTCCAATGGAAAAAAAACAAAAAAACATGAACTTTTGAATTATATCAATTAGCACCAAGAAGAATATAAATAAAATTTGAAAATAATCAATTTTATACTCAGCTACTACGCTATAATTAAACATTAGATTTGAGCTCTATCTTCTTCCTTCCTGACAAACTACAAATGTTGGAAATAAAAAGCAGAAAGGCAATGCAAGAAAAACCATCTGGACAATTCACCTCCAAAGGGATCAATTTCTTTTTCTTTTCTTTTTTTTTTTTTTTTTAGAGACAGAGCCTCACTTTATTGCCCTCAGTAGAATGCTGTGATATCACAGCTCACGGCAACCTCCAACTCCTGGGCTTAGGTGATTCTCTTGCTTCAGCCTCCAGAGCAGCTGGGACTACAGGCACCTGCCACAGCGTCCGGCTATTTTTTGTTACTGTTTGGCTGGGGCCAGGTTTGAACCTGCCACCCTCAGTATGTAGGGCCAGCGCCCTACCCACTGAGCCACAGGCGCCACCCTGGATCAATTTCTTAAAATTTCTGGTGGTTACAACATTTAGACTGATCTTCAGCTTTCTCCAGAATGTTTTCTAAACTTCAAATGCAGGGTCAGGACATCTTACTTTTGTTCAGATGTGCTCTGTGGTAAGGTATCAGGGAAAGCATCTGAATTCCAGTTTTTTGAAAAGGGTAATTTTGGATGCATACAGTGAACTTGAAAAACAGAATGATTGTGAAGAATAATGTCCGTTTCATAGTGCTATGCGCAAAGATGATGTAAATGTCTTATCAGTTTAGTTTTCTGGGAACAAGAAGTTTCAAAGATTTTGGCCAAACATTGCCATTGATGGAGCTCATTCTAAAATTACTCTTAGGAGGTATGAGAAGAACACAAAAAAGGCTTCCCCCTTAAAGCTAAGAAGTTGTGTTTTCATCAAGATACTTTAGTCAGCAGTTCCAAGCAATACAGAAGGTAAAATTCCCTCTTACCTCTGTTTTCCTCAGAGTAGCTTTGGGCTTGCCAAGAAACAGCTTTCCCGATGTGGGCCATTTAAGGAAAATGGCATAGACCCGTTTTTCTTTAGGTTTGGATGTGTACCTTGTTAAAAGAAAAAAATTTTAAAGCGTAGTAGCCTCATGTTTCTCATTACTTATGGGTCATGTCTGCGATTATTTTACAGAGATACTACCATTTAGTAAATACTTACCAAGGTTGCCATTAATGGAAGGGAGGAAAAATAGCCCTATGCTAGTACAAAGAGCACCTCCGTCCTCCACTCCCCCAACACTAACAGGGAAGAAAGACGCTCCTGGGCCAGTATCCCCTGTTCATCAGATGCTCTCACGGGGCTGACAAGCGGAGGGGGTGCGTGAAGGGGGTGCGTGAAAGGGGTGCGATGCCAGCGCTTTGTGACAGTCCGTGTGCTGAGCCAGGAGTTTATACGCGGAAACCCAGCAGGTAAGACGCACCTGTGTCAGCACTATCAGGGCTGGGGATGCCCAGAAAACAAAACACGCATCGTTCTTGTCCTTACGGCGCTTAGACTGGTGGCAAGGGCCGACATTAAATAATCACCCGGATAATATGAAAGTGTGATTTTTGATAAGGACTATGAAAGGAAGGGAAATTGAGAGAGCATAACAATAGGATCTCTTTAGATTAGCATCAGAAGCCTCTCCAAAAAAGTAACATTTAATCTGAGACGGAAATGATGAATGAGAACCAAGGAAAAGGTAAGAGGAGTGTGCACCACAAAGAAAACAGAGTTGGTTTATCCATTCAATTAGTCCACAGATGTTTAGTGTCTTGGTTCAGTGCTGTATCTCCAGTTTTAAAACAGTGACTAGCATTTTAAAGATTTCACTAAGGCACTGAGGAAACCTGGCGTTGGGGCGTTGGGGGACTGGAGAAAGCCTTCCAGGGAGAGAGGGCAGCAAGGGCAGGAGCCCCGTGCACAGTAACTTGGCCTACTTATACCACAGCAGGGCAGGCACAGTGGCTGAAGGACAGAGAGGGAAGGAGAGGTGACAGCAGATTAGATCAGAGGCTCAGATAAAAAGCCAGATCATATGAGGCCTTGTATGGCCCTTTCTCTGACTGGAAGCCATGGGAGGAGTTAGAGCATGGCAGTGACATAACGTGACTTTTTATAAAAGTTTACTCTGATTGCTTTGCGGCGAACAGGTCAAAGGGGCAAGGGAAGAAACAGAGATCGGTCAAGCAGCTACTGAACTAATCCAGGCAGGGGTGAAACAGGGGAAACCAGGAGGATGAGGGTTGCCGCAGGGAGCACGGAGGTGGTCAGACCTGGATGGACTTCAAAGACAAGGATGACGGCATCTGCTCTCACGGATTGGCTGCAGACCTAAACAAAAGGGAAGTTAAGGGCTCCGGGGCTTTTGCCCTGACAGCCCTTAGCTGAGATGGGAAGACCAGGTGTGGAGCTAGTTTACAGTCAGGCCTTCCACATCCGGGTGGAAATGTCAAGGAGGAAGTTCAGAAGGAAGTCATCAATGCGGCATTCAGAGCCATGGAAATGGAAGAAATAACCTGGGGATTTAGATAAATGGAGAAGGCTCAAGCCTGTAATTGGAGATCACCCTGAGCAGGAACAAGGTCCCAACCCCGTCTCTACTAAAAATAGAAAAATGCACCAGGTGTCATGGGCACCTGTAGTCCCAGCTACTCAGGAGGCTGAAGCTGGAGGATTACTTGAACCCAGGAATTTGAGGTTATTGTGAGCTAGGCTAACACCACTGTACTGGGTCAAAAGTAAATTTAAAAATAAACAAATAAACAGAGAATAGAGAAGTCTAAGGACTAAGCCCCAGATGTGGAGTTTGGGAAATGAGTAGAATCAGCAAAAGAGACTAAGAAGGAGCAGCAACCATGTACAGTAAAACCAGGAGAGACTGTGATCAACTGAGGCAGAAGATGAGAAGTGGGAAGTAACGCCTGGATTTAGCAAGGAGGACATCACTGGAGCCGTGGTCACAGAAACTTAGTGGAGGACAGGGGTGGAAGTCCATCCAGAGTAAGGGTTAGGAGAAAAATTGCAGCAAGAAATTGGAGATGGCAAGTAAAAACAATTCTTTAAAGATGTTTTACTATCAGGGAGAGGAGAGAAATGGGAAGGTAGGTGGGAATATAAGTAAAGTCAAAAGAGTACTTTTAGGCTGAGTGCACTGGCTGATGCCTGTAAATCCCAGAACTCTGGGAGACCCAGGCAGGAGGATCATTTGAGGCCATGAATTCAAGATAGCCTGAGCAACATAGAAAGACCCTCATCTCTACAAAAAAAAAAAAGAAAGAAAGAAAGAAAGAAAGAAAGAAAGAAAGAAAGAAAGAAAGAAAGAAAGAAAGAAAGAAAGAAAAGAAAATTAACTGGGCATAATGGCGCACACCTGTAGTCCGCAGCCACTTGGTAGGCTGAGGCAGGAGGATCACGTAAGCCCAGGAGTTTTAGGTTACAGTGAGCTATGATGATGCCATTGCATACCAGAGCAGGTGACAGAGTGAGACCCAGACCATCCCCTTACAAAAAAGAGTACTTTATTATTATTTTGGTTTTGTTGAGACAGAGTCTTACTATGTCACCCTCTGCAGAGTGCCATGGCATCACAGCTCACAGCAACCTCAAACTCTTGGGCTCAAGCGATTCTCTTGCCTCAGTCTCCCAAGTAGCTGGGACTACAGGCACCCACCACAATGCCCAGGTATTTTGTTTGTTTGTTTAGCAGGCCCACGCCGGGTTTGAACCCACCAGCCCTGATGCATATGGCTGGCGCCCTAACCACTGAGCTATGGGCTGAGCCAAGAGTACTTTTTAAAGATGAAAGCAATAACTTATTTAAATGCTGATGAGAAAGGATATAATAAAGAGGGAGAAACTGAAGATGGGGAGCAAAAGGGAGGAATTTCTGTAACAATCCTTGGGTGGAAGATTTGGGAGGGGATCCAAGACACAAGGGTAGGCCTTAAAGCTAAAAATGATTTAATGTTATATCAAGTATGTGTATATGGACGTATGCGTGTGGGTAGGTGGGTGTGTTTCTTACATTTAGCTGTCCAGGGGCAAGCTTGAATAAGTAGAGCTGAATTTAATGAAAGCTGATGCTTTGCCCAGTGAGTATGACAAAGGGAGAGAGGGTAAGTAAGTTGAGGGAGTCCGTGAGGGGTGGGCCAGAGAACCTGACCTGGAGAGGAGGCGGACAGAGAAAGGTGACAGGGTTAAAAGTGGTTGGATCACTGGATGAATGAGCCCTTTTGTGGCTGAAGTGCTATGTGGAGTGAGCTGACTATAAGATGCTTCCAACTGAAGTGATGGAAGGGATGCAGCTATTGGTAATGTGCGGTCTAAAGGGTCTGAGCAAGGAAGGGGTAGTGAAGGTAGTGACAAGATCCCGTGAACTAGAAGAACTGTGAATATAAATATTAAAATCACTAAGAACCATGTTAAGAATAGTTCTCAGGATAGGAAGCCAAGGCTAAGCTCCTGAAGGCTTTCCAGAGTTGACTTGGGAATCTGCAGATGACCTCAAGAAGGAGCATGGGTACACGCAATGAACCCGAGGGCCGGGAGCCCCTGGAGTCGGGTGGGAGAACATGGCTACTCGGGCCACGGAAGCTGGCAAGAGCCAGACTCCTGCCTATATCAACCATGTTTAATATTTTGGCTTTTATATTTATCAAAATAAACACTTAATAGAACAATGGTTAATCGTTGTGAAGTCTCAGATCAGACACCCTGTGTTCAAATATAAGTACAGCAGCAAATTCCAAGATCATACTTCAACTATCCTCTGTATCCTGAGAGACTGATACTGAGTTCTCATGGTGCTTCTCCCAGATCCAACATCCTAAAATTCCACAATTATTTGCTTCTGTCTACATCGCCTAACTTCATTTTCTTCAATGGATGGACACTTTTTTTAAAGTCACAAAGGAAGTAGATTGAAGAACATTTAGTCTAATCATTCAGTTTACATTTGATCAGGCAATATTCAAGTGTTGACAAAAGGTGAATTTTTAGAACTTTACTAATAACCGCTCTTTTATATGTTAAGTCCCTACGTCAGAAACCGTCACATTTACAAAGCCAGATTCAGATATGCATTAGCACACAGAACCTGCCCAAGCTCAGAGATAGGCTTGAGGCAGGACTTTTAAAGAAGATACTAGTTGAAAGATAAATTAGTAAGCTGACATTATTCATTTCAATGAAACTTCAGGTTTAAGTTTATCAGAATAATATTGACAAGTTATAAGTTTTTAAATAAATTAAAACAATGCCATTATTTGGGGCCAATTTTTCTCATTTTTAAATTTATTTTTATACATATAAAATTAACCATCTTAAATGTGTTAAGTATGTAGTTCAGTGCTATAAAATACACTCACGATGCCATGCCACCATGACCACTGTCCATCTCCACAACTCTCCATCTCATGCAACTAAAATTCTGTATCCATAAAATAATGACTCCCTATTTCCTCCTTTTCCCCAGGCCCTGGCAACCACCATTCTACTTTCCGTCTCTTTGGTTTTGACTACTCTAAGTACCTCATATAAGTGAAATCGTATAGTATTTGTCTTTTCGTAACTGGCTTATTTCAGTTAGCATAATGGGCATCCAGCCTGTAGCATGTGCCAGAATGTCTTTCCTTTTCAAGGCTGAATAACATTCCATTGTATGTATATTCCACATTTATCCATTCATTTGTCAGTGGCTAATTGGGTTGCTTCTAAATGTCAGCTATCGTGAATGATGCTGCTGTGAACAAAGTGTACAAGTATCTCTTAGAGACCCCGCTGGATCATACAGCAATTCTATTTTTAATTTTTTGAGGAACTGCCACGCTGTTTTGCCACTAACAGTGCATATGGGTTCCAATGTCTCCATATCACTTGTTATTTTCTGTTTTTTATAGTATCCGTGCTAATGGATGTGAAATGGTATCTCATCATTGTTTTGATTTGCATTTCTCTAATGATGAGTTATGTTGAGTACCTTTCTTGTGCTTATCGGCCATCACACAAATTTTAGCAGTGCAATTATTGTCTAGGTGGGGAGACAGATTCCTGGTACTTCGTATTTCAACATCTTCCCAGAATCCTCTTTATTTGGGCTCATTTTTAATGTAGTATTTTCTCTGCCGTCGGGTACCTCTCGCCTGCTAATTTGATGAAATGCAACAAAAGTTGGAATTTACGGAACTGAGCAACAGTCGTGTCTGTTTCAGAGTAACCATTGATTGAGCAGTTTCCCCAAGTCTGAATGGCTTACGGTTTTCGTTAAGAGCTGACTACTTTTAGGTAAAATTTGTCACCATTAGGAGATAGGTCACCAAAATTTATCACCATTAGGAGATATCTAGAGATGATTTCAGTTCAATTTTACAAAAAATAAGTGTTCAAAAACTTGCTAATTCACAGTTTGGAAATGCTTTTGTCCAGGTAGGTACTCACCCGATTTCTCTTTTTATCCCATGCCTCTCTTTATATCTCTAAGAAATGTTAAATGTCTTACTCTGTCCAGTAACACTTGGTAACATGAGTGACTTACCACACATACGGGGTGACAGTGTCATTCTGGGCTTTCCAAGTCTGGGTGTCATAAATAGCATCTCCATTCACTTTTAGCCAAGTCCCCATTTGCCTTAATCGCTCCTCAAAAATTGGAGAAATGGTGCCATCTAGTGTCGGCCCAATATTCATCAAAAGATTTCCTCCACATGAAACTGTTTCCACAAGTTGCTAAAAAATTAGGAATAATGTAGTTCTTAGATAAAACAATTCCATCTTTAATACGTGTGTGTGTTCATGTGTGCGTATAGTCAGTATCTGGACGAGTAAACATAGAGTATAAAATAATACCTGGTGTCTGTAGGCTATTGAGCTATACAAATTATAAGAAAGAATTCCCACACAACCACACCATTAAGATCATTACAATAATAACCACCAGAAGTTTACTGTACCTTCACCAATTCTTCGATTGTAAGATAGTCACTAATTCCAGCATCTCTCCTATAGCCCCAGGAAAACTTGTCTATTGTCATGCAGTTTTCCCATTTATGTGGCAGAAGATGTCCTGGGTTATAGCGATCACTGCAGGTATAGTAGCCACCGTGCTTACAGATGCTGCCAAGTCCCCAACGATCATTGGTGACTACTGTGTCCCGAACTGGGCTGAAATGAAAAGTATAATTGTTTTAAGCAAAAAATATATCTTTTACATAAAAGAACATGTCATTGAAAAGAGATCTAACTAAAATATACTCCTGAAAAGGGACCATGGCACAACCTAGAGGGAAGCCCATTGGCCTGAAGATAAATAGACCTGGGTTGATTAGAGAGTCCCAGCTCTGTAACTTTCTGACTCCCAGACCTAGCGCTAGTTACCTAACTTTTCTATGATGAACTACCTTTTCTACTATTAGGACAATAGTAATTTATATAAAACACTTAGCCCACTTCGCAACACAAACGGCACTTAGAAGAGTATTAAACTATTGAGGCCCCCCAATATTGTGAATGTAGCCACAACTGGACTTACATTCAAGACATTTGTCTTTCCACTGACTAAATAATCTCATACATATGTTCAAGCTCTTCTCTTTCTCTTACAGTTATGCTTAAGAGGGATAAAAATCTCAGAATAATCTACTATTGGCTTTATGTGAAACATCCCCACAACGATACTTATCCTGGCAGGTGGAACTGTTAGCGAGGGGACAGTTTTCACTCACACATTGAAACGGCTGACTCCCCGTCTTGTCCCTTGGAAGAAGTACCTGGAGACACTGCTATTTTAAGTCTCAAGAGTTCTCCAGAATATTTGCCCTTTGCGGGCTCAGGAAGCACAAGTAGAAGGTGGGCTAACTTCCTAGCACAATGCCAGGCGCCTTCTACTACAAACGGAAATGTGGTCCCCAGAGCTGAAGCCAGTGAGAACTGACTGTCATAATGGGGCAGTCTGGAACATGCTGGGGATCAAAAGGAAAGAATGGGAAGGAGCGAGAGAGACAGAAAGAGAGAGAGAGCGCGCGAGAGGGAGCAGCTGCTGAAGGGAAAGAGGACGCAGACCAGGGCGAGGCTAATGGGGCAGCAAAGATCACGGCCTAATCAGAAGTTATGGTGAATAAACAGAGTGATCCCAGACAGGGGCCAAAAAAGCAAGAGTAGGAGATAAAAAGGGGACCCACAAAATTAACACATTCAAAGTTCTTGATCTTGTGATTTTTTTTTTCACTCTGATTCCAAAATCAGACTGAGCTGTATTTTACTGAGTTGTGATTTGTCTACTCTTGATTATTTTGAGGGAATATTGGGATATCTAATAAGTGTTGTGTACAATGATTTCCTCCCCCATCACACCACCAGTAAGCCTAAAAGGAAGTATTTCAAGAAATAGGGGAGTTACGCCGTTATAAATATCTTAGGAGCGTTAGGGGTGACGTGCACACACCTGTCATTGTACAGCCAGGCCAGGAAGCCCGTGCTGTTCCAGTAGCTGTCTGGGGCATCTCCATCCCCGTCGGACCACAGGACCTCAGGCTGGTACTTGTTCACTAACTCATAGAGCTCAGGCAACGTCTTAGACACTGCAAACTGTCGCTTATGGAATGAACTGGATTGATCCTCAAGGAAGAGTGGATGGAACCATTCAAAAAGGGAATAGTACAGGCCAAAACGCAGGTCAGTTTTGCTCCTGATGGCTGACTCGAGTTCCTTGACAATGTCCCTCTTGGGCCCTTCGTCGACTGCATTCCAGTTCCAGGAATACTCTGAACCCCACAAGGTAAAGCCTGAAAAATTATAGTCAATACCCTTGTAAGCACATCAGTTTTATTTCAGTAAATTCTCACCTATACAAAGGCCAAAACAAATAAGAAAATAAATGGATGTACACAAAACCACTTCTACAAACACCTGATTTATGGCAATCTTTTTCGTATAGATTCTTTTATATGAAAAACAAATGAGATCTTTTCCCTTTTTTTGAAGGAGAATGAAATGGCAGGCAATAGTCAAACCTGAAATTCCTGCAGAAGCACAGCCCTTTTAAGGGTTCTAATCCCATCATCCCATTTTGGTGCAATCCCATCTTCAGCTACAACAGCCTCATGACCTCCACCCAGATTAATTCCACCTGCTCCCCCAGAGGAGCTCAGGACCTCTGCCCATCCTGTCTTCAGCTACAATGATCTTGTGATCTCTGCCCAGGTGATTCTGGGGAGCTATATTCCTGTGGCACAAAGAATACAAAAGAGACTTTTAACAAAGTAGGACTGAGGTTTATGAAAGCAACTTTCAGGCAATGCTAAAGCTCTATATGGTCTGATCTATCTATCCAGTACTTTCTCTCTTAAGACTTTAAGGTCCTTAAGGGCTAGCATCCTATCTGTGGAACCCCCTTCTGTGTCCTCAGCTAGCTGCTAGCACTGGGCATAGTACAGAACAAGCAGTCAACAATACCAGATCACAGCTGAAATGGTAATGTCGTCTACACCTACGGAGCTAAGCAATGACCACTGCTATTTGTGATGAAGATCCGGAGACACTCCTGCTTTATTCTTGTTTATTCTGCTTTATTCTTCTAAATCAAAGACTGGAGTCCGAGGCATGGTTTTAGGATTGGCTATATTTTTATAGTGTGATTCTTAGAACACTGGTGATTCATGTGTAGTGAATCTCCTTTAGCCTATTATTCATTTAAAGACACTACAGAGGGTGGCGCCTGTGGTTCAGTGAGTAGGGTACTGGCCACATACACCGAGCCCCAGCCAAACTGCAACAAAAACATAGTCGGGTGTTGTGGTGGGCGCCTGTGGTACCAGCCATTCGGGGGGCTGAGGCAAGAGAATCGCCTAAGCCCAAGAGCTGGAGGTTGCTGTGAGCTGTGATGCCATGGCACTCTATGAAGGGTAACAAAGTGAGACTCTGTCTCTAAAATAAATAAATAAATAAATAAATACACTAAGGAGTATTCCCAAAAGTCACCCCTAATGTTGCCATATATGGGGAAAATCGGAAATTGTAGCTAAATGTACCTTTATTTACAAAATATTCATTATAAAATTTTATGTGGAGTTGGCTAACATGTAGAGAATATTTTGTAAAATTTCGTAATGAATATTTTATTAATAAAGGTACAGTTAGCTACAATTTCCCATTTTCCCTATGTATGGTGACTTTAGGGGCAACCTCTGAGAAACCCTGTATTTCTGTACTTTAAAATCTGCTAACCATGTATAATCTCATTCTACTGTAAATTCATAAGCTTAGATGTTCTTCTTTAATAAAATTACCCAAAGTGAATCTACCAACTAAATGGGTAAGAAATGTACACCATTACACACTTTGAAATAATTCATTTTGAACAAGAATGTGCATTTATATTGCTGAGTGTTCTATATAAACATCTTAGAAGAGATACACAAACTGAAATACTCAAGAAATAATATAAAAGTCTCAAAAATTTCAGTTGGTACCTAGAGACAAGGGCTTTGTTACTGTTCACAAATATCTAAAAGAAGTTGTGAGGTAGACTTTCATAAGACAGTTCTGCTGACACACTTTACTCTTATAAATTAGGACAAAACTAAGATTGATTTTAAGAAGCTTTTAAAACAGCTCACCCTTGTCCCCAAGATGTTTGTGGTAAGCTTCAAAGCAGCGTCAATATTGAAAGTCATATTCAAAATTTTCCAACTTGACAGGCCCTAATGTCAGGCAGTGCTAAAACCACAAGGGTCTTCATTTTAATGTCACCCCCATGAGCACACAGCAATCGTCCTTCCTGGGGCTTCAAGTGCATTTTCGACCGCATGAATCCCAGAAAACATATGGACATGAGCTATATCATCTGTCCTCACACTTCAGGTCTTCTTTTTTTTTTTTTAATAAATTCACTACGTAATACTTGTGCCATACAGCTTGGGGAAGTTGCTAGACATTAGGAAATCAACACAGTCTCCAACAAATACACTTTGTAAATATCCATCTCAGCAGGAGAAACACCTGTAGGAGAAAATCATGAAGCCACCAGAATGTGGCCAAAGGGGAAAGCATTCTAAGATAAATTTAGGGTTTTGGTTCTGGTTCCCCCTTCCTACCACGCTCCCATCCCTGGAGAAAACAACAAGGCAAAATTTCTTACACCAAGGCAAAGATTTGCCATGCAAAAGAAACTAATGGATCGACGTGTAGTTGGGACAACAACAATTTCTGAATGCTTTCTTGGTCTTACACCTACTGAGGAGGAAGAGGGTGGAATCTATCCTGTAATATAGGGCCACCATGTTTCCTTTCCCGTATTTTTCCACCAAAATGGTGGAAAATTGGAAATGGTCTAATATTTCTGGACACCATTAAAGTGCCATTATCCTCTTCCCTCTGAGTGATCTGTGTCAGTGTCATCATTAGCAATTCATCCACCATTTACATCATTTGACCACCCAAGAACTGGCCAAAAGCTCAGTCAGGTGTGTTGATAATGATGCAAGATGATAAAGGACCCCCAGGCCGCCTTCCCAGAATGCATTACAGAGAAGAGAAACCACAGACTGCAGTTCAGTTATAAACTCTGAGGGTGCAACCCACACGCCCCTTCAAATATCTTTAAATCTTAGAAATATTATTATACAAGCACATCACAAAATTCCTCTGTTATGTGGAGAGGACCACCTTTCTGTATCCCTAATACCTCTCAACTTGGTGGTCTTTAAATTATAAGCAAATATCAGCCACCAATTACAGTTGTTCCTAAGGGAAAACTGTGATTTCATATGCATGCCCTTGCTTTAGTTTCTTCTTGAAAAAGAAAAGATGTTTTTATTTCCTAACATTGTTGGTATTTTCATATACTGTACTTAACTCACCTTCATGATGTTTGGAAGTTAAGACAATGTATTTGGCACCGGAGGCCTGAAAAATATCTGCCCACTGATTGGCATTAAAAAATTTTGCTGTAAATAGTGGTCCAAAATCTTCATATTTAAAAGCAGGAGGGTAATTACTTGCCATAAAGTCCACGTACTTTGGTCTCTTTTCCTTTTGCCAGTACCACCTACAGAGAGGAACGGGACAGCACAGGAATACCAGTTCATCAACATTTTAAATAATTGCCCAGGTCCCTTTACTTTTTCCCCCTTGTCCAAACACAGTATTATCCAGATCCTTGTTCAACTCCTTATTAGTTAGACCTGATGTTAAAGAAAGATTATGCAAACCAAAACTCCCCCCTCAATGTCCATCTCTGTCCCTAGGGAAGCCACTTAGCTCATAAACTAGAGCATTCTGGACAAGCCAGCCACCCGTTCTCCCTCAATTCTTCACCTGTAAGTCACAACACATAGTATGTGTCTTTATGTATTGTCCTTTATAACATACGTGACTAGGGACTCCAAAAGCTGAGACTATATGCCTAGGCTGGACGAGGTGGCTCATACCTATAATCCTAGCACTCTGGAAGGCTGAGGTGGATGGATTGCCCAAGCTCACAGATTTGAGACCAGCCTGACCCAGAGTGAGACCTAGTCTCTAAAACTAGCCAGGAATTGTGGTGGGCACATGTAGTCCCAGCTACTTGGGAGGCTGAGGCAAGAGAATTACTTGAGCCCAAGAATTGGAAGTTGCTGTGAGCTGTGATGCGACGGCACTCTACCAAGGGTGACAAAGTAAAAAAAAAAAAAAAAAAAAGACTATATGCCTAAAACATAACATGCATCTACTGTGTTCACTAGCAGAGAACATGTTTTGGAGCAGGGCACAGAAAGAGAAGCAACAAGGAAGATGCTAACTTTCTTTTTTTTTTTGAGACAGTCTCACTTTGTTGCCCCCAGTAGAGTGCCGTGGTGTCACAGCTCACAGCAACCTCAAATTCTTGGGCTCAAGCAGTTCTCTTGCCTCAGCCTCCCAAGTAGCTAGGACTACAGGCACCTGCCACAACACCCGGCTATTTGTAGAGACAAGCTCTCGCTGTGGCTCAGGCTGATCTAGTACCTGTAAGCTCAGGCAATCCACCCACCTCAGCCTCCCAGAGTGCTAGGATTACAGGCGTGAGCCACTGCATCTGGCCAGAAGATGCTAACATCTTAATAAATTAATTCAACCTTTAAGGATTACTTGTTAGATGAATTCATCCTCCACAATAGTATATTGAACCTAAACTATTTAAGCAAGCCTTCCTAAAGAAAACAACACCTACAACATTTCACGTGAACACAACAGTAACTATTCTCATGAAGTACATCCAAACCCTATGACAGACCCATCCCAGTTTTTTCTACCACCAGTCCTTCCATAAGACTGTTTCTACAGGATAAGCACATCCATAATCAGCACCACATCCCCAGGGATGATCAGTCAGGAGGCTCTTCCGGCTGAGAAGACATCACTCAGGACACACATAGGTGGCAGGCACTGTTGTTTGCTGGCCCAAAAGTCACATGCATACTTTCTCAGCGTTCCATCACAGCCATGACATGGATGTGAGATCCTTGCTGGCCAATGGAACTCAAAGAAAACCTGACTTGGGGGATTCCGGAAATGGTTTCCTTCCCAGTGAAAAGAGGAACAGACTTTGCTACCTTTGGGCAAGGTCACGTGCAGTTATGATGCTTGGCCACCATCATGTGATGGGTTGTTTGATAAAGGGACAAGTCCACAGGCTGAGGGTGACAGAAAGGGCCTGGGTCATTGATTTCATCAATGAAACAACTATCTCTAAATTTCTTGTATGTGAGATAATAAACCCCTCTTATTATAACTTTTATCTGGATTTTTTAATATCCGAAAGTGAAACTACCCTAACTGATCATGATGCGTTTTTACTTTTTAAACTGCACCACAATTTATACCTTCAAATAAATCTGAAATGTTAAAAAAAAAAAAAATCACTGCCAAGCCAAAAACAAAAATTGGAAATTAAAAAATAAACAAATTGCACCACAAAAGAGAAACTGGGACAATCAGAAAGTTGAGCAAAGACAAGGAATTTCTGTTTTCTCCTAGGATGTAATTTGATCCTGTGTTCTGTCCTATAGTATAGACCAAAAATTCATTTTAAAAGAGATGGAAAGAAGGAAGGTGCTTACAGTAAAAAGTTCATTGTTTATATAGTGTTTGGTATTTAATTGCCATTAAGAACAGTCCGATATACTCATCTTTACTGTTGACTCCCCAAAAGTCAAACTGTGGGAGAGGAGCAGAGATTTAGAAAGGACACAAAGGGGAACCACAGGTCATTAAGGGAACTTCGACAGGATCAATGCACTTCCAGACCATCAGGACTCTTTTGTATTTTACACATATATTGTTCAATATGAGAAGTATTTTTATTGTTCTCTATAAAAACAAACAACCATGTGTTCATTTGAAGAAAATGAAGTTAACACAGCAAAGAGTAAAATGACTCAAAATCTCCTGGCTTGTTTTGGCAGAGCACTCTCATCTCAGCTAACAAATGTCACATTCTTTTTCCACACCAATGTACATTTATCTAATCTGAACAAAATGATACTATAAAATTAGACACAATTTAGTGGGGAGGAAATCTGTTCATTATGGAGCTCACTAATCTGAAACATTTCAAAAAGAAACTCAAAATGCCTCTCGGCCCAAAACATACAAATAAAGATTTATAACATCTTTGTGAAACAGATACGTTTAGGTGATTCCAAATTTTTGAGATACACGAAAAATCAAGAAACATAAAATCCATGTGGGGGGAAACCAATGAACCCCTCCCCCAACTCCAGTAAGCTGAGTAAGTGAAACTTGCTCAAGTAAATCAGAAAGGACACTGCCAACGGTGTTTGTTGGAAGTGAATTTATGGGCCATAACATTGTCTCCAAATGGTCATAGTGACCAACATACCTACTACAGGAAGAGAGACCCTTTTTTTCAATTTGATGTGGCCCGAAATATAAAATATTTGTAATTTGTTTCTGAAGTAGTTATGTTTGGTAATAAGTGGTGTAGGAAGTCCCTAGTTTCTACAAGTTGATTTTTTTAGTATATGAAAATTCCTCCATAGCTTATACTGTTCTTTTACATCAACTGGCCTAACTTAATAAGAGAGGTTACTGGTTGGAGGAAGTCAATCTCTTCGTAATAAAAGAGTTAACATATGCTATTCTGGCTTTTTATTTAAGTTAAAGCACTTGAAATCTAGCAGGTGTAAGAAGAGCACTTTGACTTTTGTGTTATTTCTTAAGATGAGGCCGGCTGTGGTGGCTCATGCCTGCAATCCTACCACTCTGGGAGGCCAAGATGGGTAGATTGCTTGAGCTCAGAAGTTGGAGATAAGCCTGAGCAAGAGTGAGACCCACTTCCCCACCCCCCAATGGAAAAAAATTAGTCAGGCATGGTGATGCACTCCTCTAGTCCCAGCTACTTGCGAGGCTAAGGCAGGAGGATTATTTAAGCCCAGGAATTTGAGGTTTTTGTGAACTATGATGATTAATGATGCTATGGAACTCTACCTGAAGCAACAGAGACTCCCTCTTGGGTTGGGGGTCAGATGATGAAATTCCAGCATGAGAGTGAAAAGGCGCTCTGTACCAGAAGGAAACAAAGGCACTCTGTACCAGAAGGAAAGATAACGTCTTTATCTTCAAGGACAGAAAGTAGAGATCAAAAGAATACTTTGTACACTAGGCCTTGTTAGAATAACTCATTTTTTAAGTCCACCCACACCATTTAGTCCCAATGTGTCAGTTTAACTTTTGGATCCAGCCAGGACTCTCGGAGGATGGAAGTAATTTTTCTGCTCTTACAGTAGAAAGTGGTACTGTGTATATACTATGTAATGTTAATATAATGTATAGTTCAAACTCTGTATTGTGTCTACTATACATGGCATATCTTAATTTGGATGTATACTATTTAATAGTATAAAGTAGATTTAAATATATACTCATTTAATTGCTTTATTTTACTTAAGAATATATATGTGTGTGTGTTAGGTAGTTAGTTAGCAACAGCTCTCCTGGGAAAAGAGGACAAGGGCCGAGCGTCCAAGGGGCCACCTTGGTACTGCCCACCTTAATGCAGTCCCAAGTGATTGCTCACAGCTGGGGAGGAGGGTGCACCCTACCAATCTGCTAATCAGAAAGTTAGCGAGCCAACTGTAAAAGACTATGGAAGACTCTCTAGCCTAATAACAGGTGCAACAGAATCTTGAAAGTCACCTGGAACAGCCTTAAGACTAAATATCACGTGGCCCATTCTCCCCCATGGACTCTCAGAGAGGCTCATGGGAATCCACATGCTCTGGTTCCAAGGTGACCTCTGGATCACAAGATAAATCCCAAACTCTGCAATATAGAAGAGAACCCCACCCCCACCCTGGGATTCTTTGTCTACTTGCTCTGGCAAAGGAGGTCCATTTGTTGAACATACCCTTCTTTGTAAACTTTGTACTCTATGAACCTACCTTTCTCTTCCAACAGTAAATAAATTCACTCATGCCTTACTGTGGGGTGTCTTCATTTTCCCCACAAGAGCACACTGCAAGAGGATCCAGGCAGCTGCCTGAAACCCTGACATTTTGGGGGACAGGCTGCTGTCTTGAAATCCAATGTGTGTACAGGTGCATACACGGGTGTATATAGTTGATAACACTTCTATCTTGAAAAAATTACTTGAAGGATTTAATCAGAAAAGATATGCATAACAGTTCAAGAGATTACATGCGTATTTTACATGGATCTCAAGTTCAAATCTAAAGCACAGTTTTGGTACAGCTCCCCTCATATGACAATTTGCTAACTGGACTTTCTTTAGTGTACCATTCTAGAATCTTTTTTTTTTTAAGGTCCTAGAGCCACACTTGGCAACATTTTAACATTAAAGAGCCAAAATGTGTTGAAATGACATACCCATAACTTCGACCATACTGAGGTTCTGCCATTCAGACACGCAGAACGATTGCAAATGGCCTGGTAGCAGCAGGACAAGGATGGGATGTTAGGTCTGAGTTGCTGCACACTCTGTGACTGCACAAACTAATTTCCCGAGTTGCTCGACCTTATAAGTGATTACCACTTGAAACGTGCAAGAAACATGAGAAGAATCTTCTCCGAGGAAGCTGAGAATTCAGATCCATATACAGTGTGTCTGAAAACTCTTGCAGTCACACGGCAGAAAAATTCAGTTACCCTGCACGCGCCCCTTAGACGAGACGCCTTACACCCAACACCGGAAGTGCCAGAAGAGGTTAAAACCGGGTGGGGACGGTGACACCGACCAGCGGGAGCTCCGGCTGCAGGCGCCGGGGTGGGGTCCCCGGAGCCCGAGGGACGCGCGCTCACCAGAACCATTCGCTGCCGAAGCTGGGCACCGAAAACACGCCCCAGTGGATGAAGATGCCGAACTTGGCCCGGTCGAACCACGCGGGCAGCGGGCGGCCGTCCAGCGACTTCCAGGTGGGGTCGAAGCGCGCGGCGCGCCGGGCGGGGCACGGCGGCGACAGCAGCAGCAGCGCCAGCGCCAGCGCGGGGAGCCCCGGGACCCGCATGTCCCTTCCGAGCTGCCCGACCGCGGGATCGCTGCCCTTCCGCGTCGCAGGCTGAGTATACTCCGCCGCCGTCACCTGACCGGCTGTCCTTGGGGACGCGCCAGGCTCCCCCTCTGGGGCGGGAGCGGCCTCTGTCCCACAGCTGAATGACCCCAGGCCAGCCCTCGTCACTCGCCTGCATAACTTACAAGGCCGGTGTTACCTTCAGGCCAGCCCCGCCGCTGCATAACTAAGACGCCATCCTTCGCTTTGGGGGGGGGGGGTGGCAGTGAGTGTGGGCCAGGGCCCTGTGCACGACCCTTGCAGAAATTGCCCGAGAGAAATAAGGGACTGACCCGCGCTGGTGGCTGCAGGACGTGTCGAGGCAGGAACCTCGGGGGAGTTTCTGAGCAAAGAGCAACCCAGATTGTTCTCAGACTCGGAATCAGCCCCGCAAGCTCTGCAGCTCCGGGTGTGTTAGAACTGGGCCTGTCAACCTGAATTTGTATCAGACGAGATTCCTCGAGTTTCAGAGTCAGTATGTTTAGGTTAAGGGCCAAACATTGACGTTTCTACCCGGTGATTCTGCTGTTGCCGGTTAGTGGACCAAACTTTCCTGACATTCACTGCCTTAGAAAACAAGGTAGCTGTGGCTCGGCGCCTGTGGCTCAACGGGCTAAGGGGCCAGCCACATACACCTGAGCTGGCGGGTTCGAACCCAGCCTGGGCCCGCCAAACAACAACAGCTGCAACCAAAAAATGGCCGGGCCTTGTGGCGGGCGCCTGTGGTCCCAGCTACTTGGGAGGCGGAGGCAGGAGACTCGCTTGAGCCCAGGAATTGGAGGTTGCTGTGAGCTGTGATGCCACAGCACTCTGTCCAGGGTGACAGCTTGAGGCTCTGTCTCAAAAAAAAAAAAAAAGAAAGAAAAAGAAAACAAGGTATCTGAGAAGGGTACCTTCTCAGTGGAGTGAATGTTTTAAGAATTCTGCAGTCATAGAGAAAGAAACCAGAAACTTGGAGGTCAGAAGCTCATCTCCTCTCTTCCACCTTTTCCGTGCTTTCAGAGGAAAGCTAGATTCCCCACCTCTTGCCCCTGCAAAATCCTTAGCCCTCTAGCTAATGTGAGCGGTTCTTGTATGGCTGTCTCCTCTGTGAAGCTTTCTGCCGCACCCTCCCCTCCCAGAACAGGGTGGCCATAAAGTTTGTGTATAATTAACTATTTAAATTCCATATGAACTTTATGACCACCTGTATATAAATAAATTGCTTCCTACCTGCTGCCATAACATCTCTTTCCCCAGCAATAAGATAGGATTCCCCTCATTCATTGTCTTGTTGCTAGGTGGATACAGGGTCTGATTCCCCACCCAGCTGTGAGCTACTTGAGGACAGCCAAAGCCACCTTCCCTTCTGCAGACCCTGCATTTACAGGACAACCTGAGAGGTGGCAGCTGTCCAAACACGTTTGTCCAAGCTCTTCATCAACTTGGGATTCTAACTATGAGTGAAGGACGTGACCCTGAGGAGCTGTTGCCTTTACCCTCCTATCTCTGCAGAGACAAAAGACCTGGTCAGGTGACAATGTAGCAGTGAGGCCCTGTCCTCTCCTCAGTGATCTTTCTGCCATGTCAACCCCAGTAGCAAGTTTCCATCTTCCAAAGTCCTTGGTCAAAGTAATAAATTGTTTACATTTCCATGTATTTTAGTTAGAGTGCTGATCAAAACTTCTGCTCTGCATGAATGACACTTGGGTTATTTGTCTTTTCACTTATAGGCAAAGAAAATGTTTTTAGTTGGTAAGTACAAGCTTATCATAAAAGTATGGTTTTTAGGGATCACACCTACAGTGCATCTTAGAAGGGTACTGGTGAAACTTACTAAATGTAGAATACCAATGTTTTCATGTAGTGATTAAGAAAATGCCATGAAGGTCATGTTTAACAGTTCGATGAAAATATTTCAGACTGTATATGAAGTCAGCACATTGTGCCCCATGATTGCACTAATGTACACATTTATGATGTAATAAAATTATAAAAAAAAAAAAGTATGGTTTTTAGAGAAAATACTGAAAATAGAATCCTGGAATACTGGGTTGGGTATTAATATGGGATTTGGAAGAAATAACAAATAGTATTGTCTGGAAATGAAGAAGAGATTCTACTGAAAAAAATATTTGTTAAATGACTCAAAGAATGAAATCTATGAAACATTCTAGAACATGGTCACTTACGGAGAGACCTGGCTACTGTCCATTTCACGTCACGGTTTACAAGATTATGCTTTACAAAGCTAGTCTTTGCACTTAAAACTACTCCTACCCCAGCAATGGCTTACCGCACCACACCAAGACTTCAACTGTGTATTAAAGGTTTGATAAAGGGTTCAGACACCTGAGAGAAACACCAGGTTCTCCGAGTGAATATTGCTCGAGCCTTTATAAGGCATTGGAGGGGCAGGGGTGCTTTGGGCCTCAGTGGGAAACATTGTCAAGGAGGCTTGATCTGATGCTACTTGTCTGTGATCACTTTGAGGTACAAGTTGAAGTACAAGGACAAGTTCTTGTCCCGGTAGCAACAGGTGTGCTTCACTGTGGAGCCACCATAGCCAGCGGCCTCATGTTGGACAGCTGCTGGTACACAGGCCGTAGGCAGGTGAGAGTGGGAGACCAGCCCTTACCAAATTCTTTGTTGCTGCCAGAGGGAGCAGTCCTGCTGTGGATGTCCTCAGGGATATCATTAGCTGCCATTAGCTGCCAAGGGTGGGGCTGATATCTGAGTGAGGCTCTTGGGGACACATTCTGGATCCCCTATGGGAGTTGGATGGCCACCACCAACCAGTCTGGGCAGTTCCCAGAATCCCTGTAAAGTGGACAGTGGAATAAGTGAAACATTTGCCTCGCAGCTGGCATCAACCCACAGTCTCTCTCTGGAAACACAGAAGAAAAGGTTCAAAATGAACTGAAACCCAGCCAGCCTTTACACAAAGTAACCTAGCTTCACAGTAGCAAGAGCAGATGGCATGGAGAAAAGAAAAGTAAACTCGCCTTTTTCCAGCCTAGGGACAGGAAGTAGAAGCAGAAGCAGGAGTAAAGGAAGGGAGGGATTCAGCAGAGGGGGATAGCAGCCGAGCCCCCGCAGCTCCCATCCCTGCTCCGCCCTCTGCCACAGGGCCCGGTAAGGCACTCACACTCTCTGCGCCTCCGTTCCTCGCCTATTAAATGCGAACAATGGTACATCTTCCTCCCACGGTTGGTGAAAATTAAATGATGCAAAGTGCGGATTAAGCCTCATCTAAGTATGGACTAGTATTACCATGGGTGTTAGGTAAATACCAGGGAGCCCAAGGAAAGGGATATTTCTGTTCTGATTCCCATTTAGAACAC
The DNA here is from genome assembly GCA_963574655.1 of Perodicticus potto. Classification (NCBI taxonomy): domain Eukaryota; kingdom Metazoa; phylum Chordata; class Mammalia; order Primates; family Lorisidae; genus Perodicticus; species Perodicticus potto. Next base: position 55,138 of record CAUYRH010111341.1, on the reverse strand, counting down.
TTAAGGAAGCTTCTTAGGCACGTAGGCAGGTTTAAGTAAGTGCAGCCATGTTAGCTAGAAGGATATCTTTCTTGCTTTCTTGGGGTGACCTTGATATTTGAGTGACACAAACAAGATCCTGAAGTGAGAGGGGAAACCCATAAAAAGTAAGGTCTAAGAGGACGGAGGTCTTCTCAAGGAGACCCCAAGAATACACTTGTGGAGGTCCTCCCCATGGTGACTCAGCTCTTAGGAATTTGTAGAAACTTAACTTCCTGGGACCTGGAAACTTGCTTGCTTCTGCTTCTGTGAAAGCCTGTGGTTCTGTAAAAGCTGGACCCAGTTTCACCAGCTTGATTCAAACTGACCAATGAGAAAGGTGCCTGTGGGCCGGAACTATTTGGGGATTAAACTGGCTTGGCCACTTTGAACTCTTCTGTGCCATTACTCCGCCAGCTGGAAGAAAGCTCTTCCTTTTTTAAATATAGTGTTTGGGTGTTCATTCTCTCCACTGGGCCTTGTCTTCCTGCAACAGAAGTAGCTGAGAACTTCCCAGGAAGTGTACCCTGAGTGGTTCTCTAGACAGGGCCCTGTGATGAGGATGTGGGGTTCATAGCCATGCCCCAGAGGACCCCAGAAAACCTGTGGAGCTGAAGCAGAACCTGTGCGGACCAGATTATGAATTAGCACAGCTTTGAGCTTCATCTGGGAATGAGAACAGGGTAATGTCAGCACCCCAGGCCAGGGGAAGCTGGGGCATCATGCTCCTTCCTAGCACCTGGACAGGACAGCCCCTCAGGTCTCCTGGCTGCTACTCCATGCCACCTGGGAAAAGCAGGGGATGGCAGAGCAGCCTTATGTGATACTGAGCATTATTACCCAGAGGAGAGCCTGATTGCTTGCTAAAGAGGCATCTCAGTTGACAGGATTTGTCTGCATTTAATCCAGAGGGAATAAATGGATCTGTCCACCAACCGGTCAGGTTTGTACAGATGAAAAGAAGGGGTATGCTGGCCAGCCAGGGCAGGCAAGTTGACTGCATACAAACCAAAGAGCCGCCAGGGGTGGTGGCTCATGCCTGTAATCCTGGCACTCTGGGAGGCCGAGGCGAGTGGATTGCTTGAGCTTAGGAGTTCAAGACCAGCCTGAGCAAAGTGAGACACTGTCTCTACTAAAAATAGAAAAGCTAGCTGAGGTTGTGGCTTATGCCTATAGTCCCAGCTACTCAGAAACCTGAGCCCAAGGGATTTCTTGAGCTAAAGAGTTTGAGGTTGCTGTGAGCTATGACACACAGCACTCTACCCAGGGCACAGTGTGAGACTCTGTCTCAAAAAAACAAACAACAACAACAAAAAAAACAACAACAAAGAGCCACATCGTCTCTGCAGCAGGGCAGGTGCCAGCAGGTAATTTAATGGCCCTGCTGGGCAGCTAAGCATGAGAACATGGACACATTTGCCTTCTCCTTCTCTTCTTCACATGTTTTCATTGAAAAATGGATGATCTAGTGTGTACCTGTGCGTGGAGGCCCAATGCAGGGGCATGAGGTCTGAGTCACACAGCAAGTCTCCCCTCCATGGGCCTCATGGCTGAGGCAGACAGTGTGCCCCAAGCTGCACAAGTCAGCAGAAGAAGGCAGAGTTTGCACAGCCCTGGTTAGGAGTGGGAGGGAGGAGGTTAGGTCCTCCAGAGAAAGAGGAAGCAAAAAAAAAAAAAAAAAAAAGAAAGGAAAAGAAAGAGGAACTAACAGAGGACTGAGAAAGGGCTGGGCAAGAAGGAGAGATATTGTAAAAGGAAAGAAAGAATGCAAGAGAATGGAGCCATTAAAAATAAAAAGGCAGCAGAGTAAGAGAGTGTGCCCAAACTGAAATCAAAAAGAAATGAAAATGTGAAGAATAAAGGCAGGAAAGAAAAGAAAAGGTGGAGGTATCAAAAGGAGATGCTATAAAACAAAATCCACAGCAGGACAAGAAGCTCAAAGCAGAACCGGTAAGGAAGGCTGAAGCCTAGAGGAGGCTGAGCAAGCACCTTGACCCGGCTAAGGGGACACTGGCACAGGTGAGTGAAGGCGGGTGGAAGGAACCTGGGGAAAGTCCATGAGGGAGGGCTGAAGAACGCACTGCGGGAGGAGAAGGAGAACAAAGAGAGACAGCAAGAGGAGTCCTCAGACGGCCCAGTTACGAAATGCTATAAAACGTTTTCTGCCACCTATAATTCCTCTTTCCCCCTTCAGATCTTAGAAGAAATGGGAACGTTTTTGTGAGCCTCTGCGAGTATTGCAGGTGCTGCACCTGCGCCTGATGGACACACCCCGGAAAATGCAGAGACACAGAGCAATAAGCACTGAAAATAGAGACATTAGATGAAATATTCATATTAATGCGAGCCAAGGTAAGTGCACCAGGATTAGAATAGCAATGATTGGATGCAGTGACCGTGGGAATTTCATGATTCCAGAGAGAGGTGGCTTTTAAAGATTCTGGCATATGGAGTTGAGTGTTCATTGCATGCAAGGCACCATCCTAAGCAGTTTTGTTCCCTCATTAAATCCTCATAAGGTACTTTCATGTATATACAGCAGCTATGAAGGTTCTTTTATTATCCTTAGCCTACAGATGAGGACAAGAATACAGAGTAAATAACTCACCTAAACAGTCTGGGCCCATGTTCTTAACCATCACACTAAGCTGATGGGTAAGGACTCTGCTTACTATATGAATGAAACCCCTGGATTCATTCATTCATTGGTCATTACTTCTTTATTTCAGCAGGTCAAGATATGTTTATTCAGCCTTTACTCTGTGCCAGGAACTGAGCTGGACTCAGCAGTTGCAACGGCAAGGAAACAGACCTAGCCCTATTCCTCATATGGCTTACTCTCTATGGGGAAATGTGGATGTTCAACTGATGATAATCTAAATATAACACTGCAAACCAGATTTCATGTTATGAAGAATGGAAGCTATAAAAGCGTCTGGCACGGGATCTCAATCTAATCTGGGCATCAGAGAAGGCTCCTCTAAGGAATTACAATTCAGACTGAGGTCTCAAGGTGAGTAAATTAATTGGGTAAATGGTGGGAGCAAGGGTGTTCCAGGCAGAGGCCGATAGCATGGTCAACTATGCAGGGTATTAAGCCAGCCCTCAAAAAGTTTCCGGTGTGAAGAGAAAAGAAACCCAAAGAGACAGGCAAAGAGCAAGTGCAGCAGCAGAGACAGACATGGGACGTTTGAACGAGAGAAAGTGCTGAGAGGAGGGTGTTCAGATCAATGAAAGCAATGTAGAATATGATCTAAAAGGACAACTAGCTAAGCCTGGAGCGATTTTCCCCAGAGGCAGACAGAGGATCTTATCCATTTTACAGCCCTCAGGGTTATTCACTGAAGTAGCTGACAGTTTAGAGAAGGAAGAACTTGCCATGATCTTCTAAAATGACCCGGGCTCCCCAGGGGAGGCTGCCATAGATGGGACCTGTGGAGCTATCCAAGAATATGTCCTGACACAGTGGTGACGATGAAGAAGCAAGTGTGAGCAGTGGCAAGGCGATGGCTCACTTGAAGAGATGGCATGGCCTGTAGACCGGCACCAAGCTAGAGACCCCTTTCTGTAATTATCTGAAGCATCTCTTTGGCAGGATAAAGGTAGTGGTGGGTGTAACACGCATGACTACGATCACGTGAAGTGTCTGGATGGAGGCCACATCCTATTGCCTTTACAGCACACTCTCTTCGTCCGTGGGTGTTGACACCTGGAGAATTTGTCAGAAAACTTCATTCGTTTTGTGGGGATCAGTAAATCCCATATTATTAATATTATATGAATGTAGAACTAGTCACATGTTCATATCAGAACACAAGATTCACTTAAATAGCTAATGTAAGATTTATTCTCTATGTTTTCCTAATTTTCTTTAAAGAATGTGTTGCATTCATTAATAAAAAATTTTAAGCCATGTACCTTATTCATCAACATAGGAAGTAAAATGGAATTAAACAAATTATAATACTTTGGAAACTACTTTGAAATCTTATTGCTTTTTTTTTTTTAATTTTGAGACAGAGTTTCACTCTGTTGCCCTGGGTAGAGTGCTGTGGTATCCTAGCTCACAGCAACCTCAAACTCTTGGGCTTGAGCAATCCTCTTACTCAGTCTCCTGAGTAGTTGTGACTACAGGCATGCCCCACTACACCTAGCTATTTTTCTTCTATTTTTAGTAGAGATGGGGTCTTGCTGTTGTTCAGGCTAGTCTCAAACTCCTGAGCTCAGGCAATCCACCCGCCTCGAACTCCCAGAGTGCTAGAATTATAGGCGTGAGCTACTGTACCTGGCCCTTCTTGCTTATTTTTATGAGATGTTTTTGTTTTGAGATGGGATCTCACTATGTTGCCCAGGCTGGAGTGCAGTGGCTAGTCACACGTGCACTCAGGGCTCAAGAGATCCTCCCACCTCAGCTGGGACTACAGGCACCCACCATGAGGCCTGGATAATTTTTCTGTTTTTAGTGGAGACGGGGTCTTGCACTGCTCAGGCTTGTCTGGAATTCCTGAGCTCAAGTGATCCTCCTGCCTCAGCCTCCCAGAGTGCTAGGATTACAGGTGTGAATCACCACACCTGGCTGGCAGTTTTGTTTCTTAAAAAGATTATTTTGACTGTGTAGGAAGGATGGGTTACAAAAAGCCTGGCTGGAGGTGGAAAAACCCTATTAAAAGACCTTTTTTTCCAGGCTGTAGAACTGGAGTTGGAGAGAAAAGAAAGGCCTGAGGTTGCATTGAGAAACACTAGCCCAGTATTTTTTTGACTGGTGGATGCCAAGCTTAGTGGTTGTTAAATGTTTTTTCATGACACTTTAAACGGAATCAACAGTGAGCTCCATAAAGGCAGAACCAAGATCTGTTTTGCTTATCATGATGTTCCCAAGCTTGGTAATGTGCTCAGGAAATGCTTATTGCTTGAATAGTTAAAGAATACATGAATGAACCAAAGAATAAGGGAATAAATGAATGAGTTCAAGAAATGCCTCGGTCATGGATTAGACCACATGGTTAAGGATTCTCAAGTTACTTGCCTAAATGATTAAGTCAACCTCTCTTTCCTTATGCACTAGGTTTAGTTTATAGGCTGTTATCTTATGAGTGTGTTTGTGCAACACAGAAGCAACCAGTGAAGCTCCATGATTCAGCTTTCAGGAGACCCATGAAAGAGACTGCCATGCCCTGCCTGCCTCAGTGGGCCTCGGCCCCCGCATGTGACTGCATACGTGGCTCTGCCTGCCAGCTCCCCAACCCTTTTTTGGAACCCAGACTTATTTCATTGTTGATGTAACTTCCATCACCTCATCTGTCACTCTGTCCCTTCACTGCTCTAGTTTGGATCTTAGCACTGAGTGTTTCTGTTCATTCATTCGTTCACTTTGCTGAGTATCTCTCTCTGTGTTAGCTTCCTATTGCTGCCACAGCAAATTCTCACCAACGTAGCAGCTGAAAACAACACAAATTTATATCTTACGGTGCTTGAGGTCAGCAGTCTGAAATGGGGACAAAATCACAATGTCAGGAGGGCGGCATCCTTTCTGGAGGCTCTAGGGGAGGAGCCGTTTTCTTTGTCTCTTCCACCCTCTGGAGGCTGCCTGCCTGCTTTCCTTATCTTGGGGGCCCCTTTGATCTTTATCAGCAGCAAAGGCAAGTGGAGTCTTTCTTGTGATGCCATCCTCTGGCTCTGACTCTTCTTTGTCATCTCTACCCCCTCCTTTTTTTTAGAGACAGGGTCTCGCTATTTTGCCCAGGCTGTCTTGAACTCCAGGGCTCACTCGATACTCCTACCTCTGCTTCCTGAGTAACTGGGACAATGGTGGTTCTGACTCTTCTACCTCCCTCTTCCCCATTCCAGGGCTTTTGGGATTATGTTGGGCTCACCTAGATAAACCAGGATAATGTCCTTATTTTAAAGTCAGCCAGTGAGCAACTTTAATTCTATCTGCAACTTTAACTCCTCCTCACCCTCACCACGTAACGTAACATCTTCATAGGTACAGGGATTAGATGTGGACATCTTAATCCAGTACGATCTCCTTCTTCTAGAAGTTAAGCTGCCTGAGAGCAAGACTTCAGCCACTTTGCTCACTAGAATATACCCAGCGATTGGAACAGGGACAGGACATAGTAAGCACTCAATAAATATGTCTTAAATAAATGAACAAATCTCTTTTTCCCCTGCAGAACCTCTCTACACCAAGAGAGAATGACTTTCCTTGATATCAGTTTTGATTGTAATACACTCTGGCTCAGAGAGTATAGAATGGAGAACATCCAGGTGGCGGAGGCGTGGTCCTATCCACTTTGTTCTTCCCTACCAAATCCTAGTGGGAATAAGGGCAGACCACAGAAATAAAGAAGTGTCAGCATCGGTTCAGAACCAGGCCAGTGACCATCTTCATGCCACAAAATAGAAGAACTTCTGCCAACCCAGAACTGGCGCCCTTGGGTCTCATGAAGGCCTTCGGAGTTGGGATTCAGCCCTCACTCCCAAGAAACAGAGAAGCCTTCCAAAGAGGCCTGGGGGTGCTGCTGAAAGGCCCCAGCAATGCCACTTTCTTGAGTTCCTTCCCATTTCTCCAAGCCAGGAGCGCTGGAATCCCAGAGTGAATGTGGTGTTTGTTCTGGATGCAAATATCCTCTAGGGAGAAGCAGGCAAGACGGAGCGGGGACTATTTCCCGGGAAGGCCTTCCGAAGCCCAGAGCTCCTAGTTGTGGCTGCCACTCCTGCCCGGCCTCCCTCTCCGCTTCCCCAAGGGGATACCATTCTCCATTTCGCTTACGTCATTCAGACTGTTGGTGTTGCTCGTCATTTTAAAATAGGAACCTTTGACTGTCTGCATGACTTTGGCAGGGATGCGCGTCGGGCATTCAGATACTCGCGGCTTCAGTGCTTCCCACTGCGATCTCTGTGCGAGGCATTGCGGGCGATGGCTCAGTCCTGACAACATCCTTGCAAGTTGGGGAGCATTGTTCCCTTTCCAGAATGCGGAAACAAGCTCACGGGCTGGGTCTTCTAAGTGGGAGAGTTTGGGTTCAGCTCCCTCCGTGGCCCCTGCTGGCCCCCGACTGCCCACTGTCTTCCGGTGTACACGGAGGCCACCCCTCTGAAGGGGAGAGGGCCAGGCTTAATCTGAATCCCACCGGCAGAGTGAGCGGGGCGTGCGCCACACTCTGGGGGTGCACGTTCAATCAGGTCTCTCTCTCCTTTTTTCCAAATAATCTCTCAAATGGGGCAGGGACTAGAGTCACGTGAGACCCTCACCTCAGGAGCAAAATAGAGGGGACCACGAAAGACGAAAAGACTCAGTAATCAAGATAAATAATACTTAAATACGTTACTGTTAAAACTCAAGTCAGCAAACTATAGTTGTCTGCCCAGCACCCGTTTTTGTAAATTGTTTCCGGGGTTGGGAATAAGCTTGCATAGCCAATGAGGCCAGTTGTACAAGTTCAAGGGCAGACTCAGTCTCTATTTAAAATTTTAATGCTTTGGCTGGGCGCGGTGGTTCAGTCCTATAATTCCAGCACTCTGGAAGGTTGAGGCAGGTGGACTGCTTGAGTTCAGGAGTTTGAGACCAGCCTGAACAAGAGTGAGACCCCGTCTCTAAAAAAATAGCTCGGTATACCTCATGATTGCATTAATGTACACAGCTATGTTTAATTAAAAAAAAATCAATCATCTCAGATGTAGGGGAAACTGCGAAGTCAGTCTTTCTTTTAAAAACAGAAATAAATACTTCCATAAAACAAGAAAAAAAAATAGCCAGGCATTGTGGTGGGCACCTGTAGTCCCAGCTACTTGGGAGGCTGAGGCAAGAGGATTGATTAAGCCCAAGAGTTTGAGGTTGCTGTGAGCTACGACACTATGGCACTCTACCCAGGGCAACAGAGTGAGACTCTGTCTCAAAAATAAATGAATTAATAAATACAATTTTGATATCTTGCTCATTGTGTTTTATTCTGTTTGTTTTCATGGATTATGCCTCAAACACCCACTTACCTTCTCAGCAGAAAGCCTGGCAGCTCCTTCTGGAGCTCCTTTCCCCAGGAGGCTTTGTAGGGGGCTGTGATACGCCAAAGGAAGTTATATAACTTCTCTTCACCATCACTCTTTTTTTGGTACACAGTTCTATGACTTTTGACAAATATAGTTTTGTAATCATGAACACAATGGAAATTTAGAACTGTTCCATTATCCTCCAAATTACCTCTACTCCCCGTTCCCAGCAATGGGCAATGACTGATCTGTTTTTCTGTCCCTATAGTTTTGCCTTTTCAAAAATGTCATTTAAATGGGACAATGTAGGATGAGGCCTTTCGAACCTGGCTTCTTTACTTGGCATAATGCACCTGAGATTTTTCCATACTGCACACGTCCCTAGTTCCTGTCTTCGTACTATACTCTGTTGAATGGATGTACTTATTTGGGTTGTTTTCAGTTTGGGGGGATCATGAAGAAAGACACTATGAACACTTGCTTTCAGGTTTTTGCATGAAAATAAATTCTCATTTTCTTTGGGTAAATATCTGAGTGGGATTATTGGGTCACATGGTGAGTCTGTATTTTTACTTTCTACGAAACCACCAGACTAGTTTGCAAAGTGATAGTGCCATCTTGCATTGCCAACAGCAATTGATTTTAATTTTTTTTTTTTTTTTGAGACAGAGTCTCACTATGTCACATTCAGTAGAGTGCGGTGGTGTCACAGCTCGCAGCAACCTCAAACTCTTGGGCTTAAGTGATTCTTTTGCCTTCGCTTCCCAAGTAGCTGAGACTACAGGTGCCCACCACAATGCCTGGCTATGTTTTTTTTTTCTTTTTTTTTAGTCATCATTGGTGTTTAGCATGTCTGGGCAGGGTTAGAACCCTCCAGCCCCAGTGTATGTGGCTAGCACCCTAATCACTGAGCCCCAGGCGCTGAGCCTGATTTTAATTTTTTGAGAGTTTAACTAAGAAAGACCCAATCTCCTAGTTTGTTGGATACCTCCAACCCCTTCCTATGAATGGAGTTGAGACCTTTGCACTTTAGTGATGGATGCTTTACTATCCCCTCTAATAGACAAACCCGAGGAGTCAGGACACAGAAGGAATGGCTTTCTGAATGCTATGTGCTGATGCCTTAGAAGTTTAGTCAGAGGACCCTGTGCTATCCAGTAACAGATGAATGGATAAGGAAAATGTGACTCTTTTTCTGAGTCAAAAAAAAAAAAGAATGAAATCCTGTCATTCGAGGTATGTGGATAGAAATAGGAGACATTGTGGTGAGTGAAATAAGCCAGGGACAGAAAGGTAAATGCTGCATGACCTTACTCACATGTGGAAGGTAAAGAAAGGTGATCTCACGAAAGTAAAAAGTGTAACAGGCGGTACCAGAGACAGGGAAGGGTGGGGAGAGAAGGGGGAGAGAGTTGTTAAAGGATAGGAAACTACAGCCATATGGGAGGAATAACAATTTATAGAATTTCAACAAGCTAGAGGAGGATATTGAGTGTTCCTAATACAAAGAAGTGGTAAATATGTGAGATAACAGGTATGCTAATTACCCTGATCTGATCTCTATACATGTCAGATATTGAAACACCACTATGTAGCCCATAGACATGCACAATTGTTGTGTATCAATTAGAAAATAAAATCAAAAGGCATTTTTAGCCCAAGTCTCTGTGGCTGAGCTTGGTAGGGATAGAAGCCCCCAGCGAACCACCTGCCTCCAGTGGGAGACGCAAGTGGCAGAAGCTACTGAGGACCAGCTGTCAAGACAGTCCCCTCCTGTCTTCCTAAACCCATAAGCCCAAAAGTTCTTGTTGATCCCAGGTAAAGGAACAAATCCTGGCACCTTTGTAGGAGGAGCTGAGCGAGGTATGATTTACAGAAGTAAAGATATGATGTGTATCCCAAATGTCTTAGAGCACTATATGGTGCTCCTACTATACGGCAGTCATTACACTGGGCACTTTAGCTACATTATTTTAAATTCTCAAAAGTAAGCATATGCGTCACTTAAAGGTGTCAAAATTGAAGCCGAAGATGGTGATGCTAATCATATTATCTCTCTGCTTACAACTTTTACACCCTCGGTTCCATATTCTACCCTCACCCATTCTCCTCCAGTGGTCCTCCGTTCTCAGCTCCCTGGTCCTCTCCTGCGCTTCCTGCACCGGGCCTTTGCACATGGTGTCTCCCCTGCCTGGCATTCCTTCCTTGCCTCTTCTCTTTTTTATTCCTACTCACTTTAATGACTCACTTCTTGTGTTCTCTTCACTCAAGCTTTCCCTAACTCACCCCCAAGGGCCAGCTCTGCTCTCCTTTGCCTCTGCACTATAGCGTGCACACCTGCTTTCCTGGGCTGCAAGTAGCAGAATAGAGAGATTCCTATTCCTCCCCTGCCCGTGTGCCCAGCACAGAAGCTGAACGTAGTAGAACACAGAAGCTGTTTTCATTTGTTTATACAGACGGTGCGAAAACTATATACACATCTTTAGAAAGGAAAAAAACTGTATTAAAATTTTGACACTCAAAGTACATCACTTAAACATTAATTTTTAATTCAACTTATTAATATGTTGTTTAGCATATTGCATCCTCATTTATAAGTGAAATATGTTTGTAATTTCCCTTTAAAACAATATATTTTCTCCAATTTTAATATCAGGTGTATCCAGATTAAGTAGAATGATTTAGAAGTATTTCTTCTTTTTCTATTGTCTATAAGATTTGGCATGATCTGTTTTGTGAAATTATCTTTTACTTTTATTTATAAATATTAGTTGTGCATTTTTTGAGACCTCGGGGAAAAAAAAGAATTTAACTGATGACTCCATCCTGAGCCTCAGAGTCAAAGCATTCTATAATAGACATATTCTTATCTGACAATGTGAATATTACTTTCTTTGCATTATTATTGTTAATATTACTTAATATTTCAATGCAGTCAATGTCTGATTTCTTTTCTGAATGTATTATTCTTTACAAGGTTTTTTTTTTGTTTCTAGTCCTTATCTTAAACATTGTTAATGTTATTAAATTTTAAACCTTTTTAATTCTGTGAAGGCAAAAAGTGGAAAACTAATAAACACATACATATGTAAAAATAGAAAAATGTTGACACTCAATAACATTTATTATCTTGTATCTCTTGTAATTCCAAAAGTCAAACGTGACTTGAGTATTACAACTTTAATATAATGTTTTCCTTTTTTGAAATGTGTATTTTTGGCACCCTGGGTATACAAGTCCTATTTTTATGAGTCCTATTTTTTTATTTGTTTATCAATACGTCCTATGTTATTTTTAATTGACAAATAATAGTTGTATATATTTATAGGTTACGATGTGATACATGTATGCATTAAGAAATAATCAAAACAGGCTAATTAGTATGTCCATCACCTCAAATATTGATCATTTCTTTGTGGTGAGAATATTTAAAATCTTCTTTTTCGTATTTTGAGATATACATCATTATTAGCTGTAGTCACTACGCCATGCAAAAGAACACCAGATCTTGTTCCTATACCTAACTGAAACTTTATTCCCCTTGACCAAGATCTCCCCTCTCCCCTCTGCCATCCCTATTCCCCAGTCTCTGATAACAACCATCCTACCTTCTGCTTCTATGAGTGTGTTTTTAGGGTGAGAAGGAAGAGAGGGAAGGAGGGAGGGTACGAAAAAGATGTTGACTTTTGCAGCCTGTCACTCTCAGGAAAGTGGGAGCATGGGCTCGCAGCTAGGAGACAGCTTTGGCCTCTCTCATAAAATAATTGCATCTTTAATTTTAAAATGAATACACATAAAAATTTTCATAAAAACATCAAATCCCAGACCAGAAAAGACCTTAGAGGTCATTAAAGCTAGTTTCTTAATTCTTGGTTTTCTTTTTCTCTTCTTAAGGCGACTTTAATGCAGGCTGACTCTCAGTGTTACAATGGTGCCTTATCTTCATTTCTTTTGTTACCCAGCTCTCTGTGCTCCCTGAAGTCCTTGCCCGCCTTTCTTCATTTGGATTGTGCATCATACATTTGGACCTCTGCCACTTCTTTTCGGGTATTACTTTGATCTCTCGGCCCTTACCTGGAGAGATTTTATCTGCTTATGTTGAGGAAACACTATGGTCAATGAAAGATACTTATTTCTAAGGCCATATATTTTAGAACAGTATTTCATGAGAAAACACACTGTATTTTTATGTGCTTGCTTTGCATATAAAGTCTGAGAAGCGAGACTTTTTTTGTATGTGGTGGGGGGAGCAGGTGAGGAAGACAATAAAAGAAAATTGCAGTTATAAAAATAATCCAAGTTAGAAGGGGATGGGTGTTGCCTGTAAGTAATGCCTTCAGGCTGTGCATTTTAACCTGAGCAACACAAATGTTTGCATGACTGTGAAAAATCCACATTCGTGTGTCTAAAGACTACTAATATATTATAAGGTCCAGATAAATAAGAAGTAACTTTCAGCCCCCTAGTTTGCCTAATTTAAGAATGTCTGCACCTTTCATGATGGTTATAGTCATTGAGTAAAAATTCCTCCCTCCTTCCATAAGTGAAGCTGTACCAAAGAGCCCTTCGTGTCCACTGTGGCTTGAAGCTGGGCTCCCAATACAGCCAGGGAGGAGGAAGACACTGCAGATAAGGCGGATCCCACCCCTTCTACCTGGCATTTAGATTCCTGTTGAAAGCAGAGTGTTCTGGGCAGCGCCTGTGGCTTAGTGGCTAGGGCGCCGGCCCATATACCGAGGGTGGCAAGTTCAAACCTGGCCCCAGCCAAACTGCAACAAAATGTACCCGGGCGTTGTGAGGGGCACTTGTAGTCCCAGCTACTCGGGAGGCTGAGGCAACAGAATCACCTAAGCCCAAGAGCTGGAGGTTGCTGTGAGCTGTGACACCACAGCCCTCTACTGAGGTCAACAAAGTGAGACTCTGTCTCTAAAAAATAAAAAAAAAGAAAACGGAATGTTCTTAGCAAGAATGGGAGGAACTTACTAGTTGATAAACTTTTTTATTCACTTCTTTTATAATCATACATAAGTTAACATTTAAAAAAAACGATAAAACAGTGAGCTGCAGCTTTTGTGGTTTTTATTTTTGGTGTTACATCACTCTAATTATGTGACTAAAAGCAAGTCTTCTTTTAAATCTTCCAGCTTTTACTCAGAACCTTTTCGACATGACAGTTAATGAAAATAGCTAAATAAACAAATAATAGCATTTAGAATGATTTTCTTTTGAAAAACTGAACTGCGTGCCTCTTTTTTATTTATTTTTTAAATCAGTATGTCAAATAGCTACATTTACTAAATGCTGGCCCAAATACTGTGCTCAATGCCAAGGAAATAGAAATTTTATAGCACCAGTGGGACAGGATAAACACAACTGTAAATAAACAAAACCCCAAATAAATAGGATGTCTAATTATTTTAAGATTGTGCAGACAGACAAGAAATGATATTTTATAAGTGAATCCTAACCCACTTTCTGTCTACCTTTTTGGGCTCAAAACTGAGTTACTTCCCCACAGGCCTCCTTTTCTACAGTTTTAGATTATAGCGCCCTGAAGAGTCTCTCATGTATACAGGCATCAGCTCAGCCCCTCAAGTCCCTGGGTCCTTGCAATTCCCTCCCTCACTCTGGAGGGTTTTGCATCTCAGATGCCACCACCTCTGGGAAGCCTTCCCTGCTCCTTCACCCCAATTAGGCTAGGTGCCTCCTCCTCTGCGTTTCCACAGTCCCTCTCTGTACAGCTCAGCTGATGCGTTTTTAAGCTCAATCTTGCTCCTTCTGCAATTCATCTCAGCTCTGTCAATTGCCAGGTAATTATTTTTTAGTCTATCTCCCCAAATAGATGTCATTGATTGATTGATTGATTCCACACCGAGTGATGTTAAAGGTACAAAGGCAAGTATCAGTACTTCCTGCCCTAAGGTAGTTCAAACGGAGTAGGGGAGACAGAGCAGCACCCGAACGCTACAATCCTGTGTGAAAAGTGATGTAAGAGCCTGATGGAACTGTTCAGAAGGGGTGCTCAGCCGGAGGAGTGTCAGGAAAGCTTCATGGATGGTACTATGATGTGATATTTTTCCCCTTTGAAATGTAGTCCCCAGTGTGGCCGGATTAAGCAGTGGAGCCTTTAAGAGGCGATTGGGTCAGGAGAGCTCTGCTTCATGAGTGGATTCATGGGTTATCATGGAAGTGGGTCTTGGGGCTTGGTAAGAAAGAGAAGAGAGGCCTGAGGTGGCAGGCTCAGCCCCCTCATCATATGATGCCCTGCACCCCAGATCTCTGCACAGAGTGCCCACCAGCAAGAAGGCTCTCATCAGATGTGGCCCCTTGACCTTGAACTTCTCAGCCTCTATAACTTTGAGAAATATGTTCCTTTATAAAAAAAAATCGAGTACCCAGTTGCAGGTATTCTATTATAAGCAACAGAAAATGAACTAGGAGGGATGGGGAAACACTTGACCTGAGGCTCAAAGAATGAGTAATGGCTGGTCTGTTAGGCAAAGTTAGGCAGAGGAGTCGGGGTGTGGAGGCTGTGAGAAGAGGAAGAGGATCCTTCCAGGGAGCTGCAGATAGGCCTGCCTGGCTAGAAAGCAGAGTACTGCAGGGGAGAGGAGAGGCCTTCTCCCTGTCCTCTGAAGGTTCAGTAACTGAGTTTAGAAAATAACTGGCAGGAGGCGGACTGAGATGAGAAAAATCATATTTTATCATCTATGCACAGAGTCCCACAAGATAGGAGACTGGAAGAGGGGACAGAGCATTGATGTTGTGGAGTGTCCCTGAGCTGTAGAAAGGAACAGGGGCTCGCGGCTTCTGTGGGGCGCTAGTGACACAAGCTATGTGAGGGAGAGGGGAGGAAATGTGTGGCAAACAAAGCTTGTCTTGTTACACTGACAAAAAGTCTCTCGTGTGATAAAAATCATTTCAGAGTAGCCCATCAGAAGAATCTGTGACAGCTTATAACAAAGTCCTTGTGGGCAAGGTGTCAACCTTCAGTCTCCCCTCCTATAAGATCTTCCCTGGTTGATGGGCTCCTGTGATAATTGCTTTCCATCATAGATGTAAATTTCTCTTACAGAGCGGTAGCTTTTCAGAGTCACTTCTGTGTGTGTGCAGTCTCTTAGAATAACCAGCTCAAAATATGCCAAAAAAGTATATCCAGAGTGGCATATTCTGGTGTCCCACAGTCATATTTCAAGGTGATGTGTCCTGAGACCCCCAAGGTAAGTATAAAAGCAGCAGAAAAGGAGTTTGGGCAGGATACAGAACGCTGGCATGCCACACTGAGGAATAAGCACTTTTCTTTATTTGTGGACCCTTGTTTTGAGGGGATTTAAATGGAGGCGCAGCAAAGTCTTGTGAGCACTTTGGAAAGATCATTCTAGGAATGAGATGCGGAGAGTAGAAGAAAGTGGCCGTGGAGGCCGAGAGTCGCTTCAGGAAAGTAGAAGATGAAGGGTTACACTAAAGAGGCGCTAGGGCAGAAAAGGGAGGAAGCCGATTCTGAAGGTGTTTATGGCAGGGAGAGAACAGGCAGAGCAGGTGCATGGAGCAGGGGAGGATGCAGTGCCACGAGTGCTGACTGACGAGGGTCCAGGGGACATTCAGAAGGGAAGCCCAGTAGGCAGCTGGACACTGAGACTGGGAGTGCAGGAGAGGTGTCTGGGACAGAGGCAGAGATTTGGGAGTCATCTGTGCATAGTTCAAGTTGAAGGTGCGCTCTGCCAGAGAAAACATGCCAAATGTGAGAGAAGAGGGCTGCTGCTAGAACCCTCGGGAATTCTACGTAAGGGGCAGGTGAAAAAGAGACCCTGGCAAGAGGGTGACCAGGAGGCATCAAGGCTGAAGGAACATCTGGGGAGATGAGTGGCCTAGAAACCAGGGAAGCAGTGTCCAGAAAAGAAGAAAGTGATCAAGGGTGTCAAAAGCTGCAGCAGGAATCAGAATAAGTCAGACCTGAGAGGTTCCCAGAACATATGGCAACCAGGTGCTCAATGGAAATGGCCCTGATAACCTGATCTTTGCCAAAGCAGCTCCATGCGGTAGTATGGCCAGAAGTCACACTGCAGATGGTAAGGAAATGAAAGGGGACAGGGGACTATGAGAACACAGGACTAGCACGTATATGCTACTCTCTCAAGATGCATGACTGTACAGGGAAAATGAATGGAGGAATGTAAGGTGGAGAGGAATATAGCACGGAGAGCCTAGCACAGGGCCTGGCCCCTAACAGGCCCTCGAAGATGTATTTATCAAAGAAAAGTTGAAATAATTAATTGTTGAATAACCAAATAATGAGTCCGAGAAGACTTCTTGTGTTTTGAAGTATTTAATCACTTATTTACTTATGTCACAGGAGTTGATTAACTAGGATTAACACAGGATTAACCAGGGAAGCACGCAGCCTGGGAGAATGTGTGAATGCTCATGTTGTGAGCAATGGGGTGAGTACAGCAGGGCGATAACCGGGCACAGGCAACCTGGAAGGCAGCTTGCAAGAGAAAGCAGATGTAGGAAGTGGACATAAGGACATAAGGATGCTGTAGACAGCGCCATCAGGCAATACAATACCCTGGGTAGCCAACAGGCATGAGAAATCCTATTGTAATCTAATGTTGATTATTCAGATTAAGTGTAAAATCCATGTCAGAGCTCTTTTAAAATTGTCAATGACCTATTGACTAAAATAATGCAAAGTCAATTCTTTGAAGGCAGAAACATCTTTTTTTTTCTGTCATAAACTACCCAAGATATCATAAAAGTAAAGTAGCAGGTAGAGTAGTATAAATTTAAAAGGCTTGTTAACAGGTGAAATTTAAGCAGGGGTGTCTAACCTTTGGAAGAGTAAGAGTTGTGTTTGGCTACAAAATAAATACACAAATACTAAAGAAAGCTGATGACCAATAATAACAATAATAATATATAAAAGAAAGAAAGAAAAAAAGTGGTCTGTGGATACTTGTTGAGATACCCAATACCACAGATAAGTAAAATAGTTCTCTAATAATCTGCATGCACCCCACAGGCTACAGGACACCCCTGATGAGAGCAAGACCAGACAACCCTGGCTGACTTTATGAAAAGGGACCAGTATTTAGAAAGTTTTCTCAGCAAAGCTAAAATAATCACATCCTCCCCGGGACAGTTACTGTGAGAATTACAGGAGGAAAGCCCTTTCAATGATCAAGAGTGAGATGATATGTTTATTATGGCCTACTCTGTTTGTTATGACCTCGTTGCTACTAAAGACTTCCTGGGTATCTCTGATTGATTATTAAAGGATATGCTACATGAAGTGTGCCCGAAATAGCGCCTGGAATATGGATGTAAGTTTTGATCAGTGATCAATGCCAATTCTGTCCCCTCATCTTATTTTCCTGCCCGCTGTCTATGGTCTGCAGGGGAACCCAGGGACATTTTTCCTTTGCCGTGAGCTTTTAAGATGGGTGGCTCCTGACCTTGATTTACAGCTTTTCATTTCTGGGCAAGTCACACTTGGGGGTCTGATTTTGAAAGTGATAGAGCTCAGGCTGTGAAATCACCAGCGGAATCAGCAAAATCTCCACTGCCCATTTTGCAAAATCCCACAAGATTTGGCATTAATTAAGATTGTTTTGATCGATGCAGCTGTCTTTCAGTTAGAAAGCACAGACTCAGACATCAAATCTGTGATGTTTATTTGGTTCTCGGAAGACTGGGCTTTTAAACATGACCTTTGAGTATTTGCCCGTGAAGGAGTTTGGAAAATGCCACCCCTAAAAGTGTCTCTTGGGTAGCCTGGTTACTTCAAATTGAGGGCATTTGGGGACCAGCAAATGCTGGAGAAGGGCTCTCTCTGAATTTCCTTTATTTGCCTAGGGACAGATCCTCCAAAAGGATATTAAGGAACACAGTTTCCTCCCCAGAAATCTTCCTTGGCAGCAGGCCCAGAGAGAACATCACCTATTCCTCTGAGGGCTGCTTGGAGACAAATTTTTATTACCTGAAAGACATACTGTCTGCTCATGAAGACAACATTTATTCATCACTTCCCTCACTCCTATGACTTGTGTCTCCTGTCCCCACCTCCACCCCAAGCTCAAAGCCCCTGTTCTTTTCTGTAGCTCAAGATTCTATACCAGTTTCAATCATCTGACCTTGCCAGTCTCACACTTTTTGGGACCCCCTGCGTGAAAACTGGCAATTAAAATGTTTTTAAAATCTTCCTCATGTCAATTTAATTCCTAGTTCAGCCAAAGATCTTGGAAGGGTGGCGGGAAGCCATTTGTCACTCCCCTGCGCCTGGCAGACAGAAACCCAAGGACGAGGTGGAGGTGCACTTTGGGGGCAAGGAGTACGGGCGTTGGTGGGGAAAGTCATGAGGCTTGACTACACAGGGGACGCCGGGGTCTGCCGCAGACCCACCGGCAAGCGCGAAGTTTCCCGTGTGTAAACTGGGTAAGATGGATCATTCCTGCTCCGTCACCGAGCAGCTCCTGTACGTGTCCAAGGCACCCCTGTCCCCAATGGAAATGACCCTGATAACCTGCTCTTGCATCCCCGCTCCGGAAGCCCAAACTCCGCTTTTCTGAGGCCGGCTTCTGGGTGGACAGAGCGCCGCGAGAGGGGACCGCTCCTGCCACGCTGCCAAGGGGCAGTGCCCGGGGCTCAGCGGGGCAGACTGGCGGGCACCGAGGTCGGCCCAGCTCGCAGGGAGCGAGAGGCGGCTGGCTGTAGGCGGCTCCTTCCTGTGCAAACTTTTCTGCCCTCTTCCCCCTCCCGCCCTCCCCAGCGGCTCCTCTGCGCCTGGCGTCCACCTCCCCGCCCTCCCCGCCGCCTCGGGGCAGCCGCGCGCGGGGCAGCACCGGCCCGCGCAGCCCTCGGCGCCGGCCCCTCCCGGTGCCCCGGGAGCCAATGGCCGAGGCGGGCAGGCGCCCCGCGGGGCCCCCGGGCGAGCCGGCCGGGCAGGAGGCGGCGGCCCGAGTCCCCGAGCCCGAGCCGCCCGCCCCGCCGCCGGCGGCTGCCTGGCGCAGGCTGCCCGGGGACCCGAGCCACCGCGGCCGCTCCCAGAGCGACCTCTCGTCGTGCTCGAGCAGGGGCCGCCCGCTCCGGGTGCACATCTCCGGCTCAGGTAAGGGCGGCTCGGGGCGCGGGCCCGGAAGGGCCGGCCGCGGCAGGTGGCCGCCCGGGTGACTCGGCCGGCCGGGTGGCGCGCGGGGACCGACCGGCCTGCCCGGCTGGAGGCGGAGGACTGGGGAGAGGGAGCGGGCGAAGCCTGAACTCCCGGCTGACAAGGATCGGTGACCTGAGGCTCGGTGACTCCAGTAGAAGATGCTAAAACCAGACTACGAGTCGGTGCGACGGGGGCGCGCGGTTTGCCAGGGCGAGTGTGCGGTCTGCTGTTTGGGGAGCGCTCCCGCTCGGCTGTATGCGCCGGGCAGCGCCGGCAGCTTTGGTTCTAAGGCTCGGCCGTGCGAAAGGGGAACCTTCTCGGTCTTCGGCGTGACTTTGGTCCCTTGGAAGGGTGCGGTCCCCTCACTTCGAGGACTGGGGACCGGGGCAGTCCTTAGGAGCCCTCCCACTAATTGCTCGTGCTTCTGAAATAAAGGATTGGGGAGGAGGGATTGCTGGTAAAAGGACCAGGGATATGAGTTTTTCCTGCCTGTAAACCTCTGCAGGTGGTGGGCAGAGTTTGGCTGCCTGTTCGAGCATCTCATCTTTCATTTATTTGAAAAGGCTTAAGCCAGCGCCGGTGCGCTAGCAGCATGCGGCTGGGTCCTCCAGAAGCTGCTCTGGGCACGGCGGCAGGGGAGACCAGGAACTCAGCTGAGGGCAGGGGCAGCACACGCTATGCTGCGTAGTGCTGGGCAAATCACCTTAACCTTGTCTCATAACAGCAGTATTGAAAATGGTAATGATGGTATGAAACTACAAAGTGGGGAGGTTATGTCGATTAAATAAGCATTTTAAATACTTTTGAACAAAGCATTACCCTAAGAGCTATAGAATTGTTTTTAAAAACTTCACCAGATATGTTGCGTTTCCATGGATTGTTTTCTACTTTGCAATCTATGGAGGATACATGAGCGCTGGGAAAGTAGAAACTAACATAAAAAATCCCCATAGCAAGCTGGGCTTGGTGGCTCAAGCCCATAATCCTAGCCCTCCCTCCGGGAGGCCGAGGCAGGTGGATTGTGTGAGCTCAGGAGTTAAAGACCAGCTTGAGCAAAGTGAGATGCCATCTCTACAATAGAAGAAAAAGAATAGATGGGGTCATGACCAGTGCCTGTAGTCCCAGCTATTCAGGGGTCTGAGGAAAGAGAATCTTGAGACCAGGAGTTTGAGGTTGCTGAAAGCTAGGCTGAGGCCAAGGCACTCTAGCCTAGGCAAGAAAGTGATACTCAGTATCAGTGAAGAAAAAAAAAACTACTACCTGTAGCAACCCTTGCCCAGAAGGCCCTCACCATATCTTGCTTATGAAAACTACCTGCTACCCAGGTTTTCAGGCTCTGTGCCCTGGGGCCAGGTCTGTGAGCTTTAAAGTCAACCTCTCTTCTACCTGAAGTTGTGCAGAAAAGGCACGTTTTGATGTCTACTACTCTACATCAGCTAGCTCACTCTGTTTTCCACCAAAGCCTTCCATTTTCTTACTCTCGTCATATTGTTTTTGCCGCCCACTGTGTATACTTGAGAAATTTCAAAGGCATTACTGATCTCACTTTGCAGATCACATCAGATAAAATGGGTCAGAATTGTTAAATACAGGGAGGGGGATGTTGGTCACTGGATCTGTGTAAAGATTCTTCCTCTGAATTTGTATTGGGAAAGCATTGAGTCAAAGTGTATTTTTACCTCCTGCTTTTGGTGTCTTGGCCAAACTGAATTTGAGCCTTGGATAATCTTGATTGATTCTTATAAAGATGAACTGTTCAGATGACTCTAAGGAAACAACTGATAATTAGTCCAGTTGGGAACTATAGATAATTGCATATAGCTTGCATTATCATTTGTTATTTCACAGATGGAAATCATGGCCCATGTTCAGAAAAAGAACAGTAAAGACCTGTTTAAATGTGAGTGTGCTGAGTATATATCATGTGAACCATGGGCTTCAATTTATAAAATTGTTTTACTTCCAAGGCTCCTTTGTCCTTTTTATGCACTCTTAATGGATGTTAGGAAGTGATGCCTTTCAACTCAGTTGTCCCTTGTAACCTAGGATGCTGACAAACTTGTAGGAGAGCGAACGTCTTTCATGTGACTATTGTCGTTTTCAGAGAGGAACCTGGGATGTCTTTTCAAGCAGACTAAATGTGATGAGGTGCTCCATGCTTTTCTTAGAGTCGGAGTGAAAGAGAATGAACAGGTCCCTTGCTCACACACACACAGGATTTCCCCAGAAAGCAGCAGCCTCTGTAGCCTCTGTAAACCATGCAGGGTGCACCAGAGAATCAACAAGATCACCAAGCTGGGATATCTGAATCCTCAGAGAAGCACAATAAGAAGGTTATGTGAAAAAAAAAAAAGATGAAGAAGGTTATGGTTATGTGCTTTGTGGAAACACTCCTAATCCTGGTGTTAGAACAAGCCAGTCGCCACACCCTCCCCAGGCGCACAGAGCCAGAAACCGGAGCTAAGTGATAAGTGGCTTTGCTGAAACAGCCCCTGGACCAGAAAGTGACACCAGCCTCATCTCAGCATCCTGGGCCCCACCCCAGACCTACTTAATCCAAATCTGCATTTTGATAAGATCCCCAGGTTGTTCTTATAGTTTGAGAAGTGTTTGTCACTGACACAGGTTTTCAAACTTGGCTGCATTGAAACTGGGTGCAGTGGCTCACGCCTCTAATCCTAGCATGCTATGAGGCCGAGGCAGGAGGATAACTTGAACTCAGGAGTTACAGGAACCACTTGGGGGAATTAAAAAACAAAGAACCAAAACCACTTGTGGCTGGGTCTCACCCCTAGGGATTCTGATTTAATTGGCATCAGTTGTAGCCTGGGCATTAGGTGCTAATGTGCAGCACAGTTTGAGAGCCACTGTCCTGTGACATATAGCTCAGCCAGGCTTGCTAGCATATTTATTGTCATACTGTGACCAGGGATGGTCTGGACAAGTGCAAGGTGAAAGAATTTATTTTAGTACCTTCTTACAACCTTGTTGGTACATACACTCTTCTGCTAATGCAACCTCCAGACACCCTTCCAGCTCCTTGATTCCAGATAGTTATGGAATGGTCCTTCCTAAGGGCCAATTTTTAATAATGAGTTAACTCCCTGGTGTGAGTCCTTGGGAGAGTGTCGAGGTGGAAGGGAAATCACCTTTTGCAGTGATGGGCGGGCTGGCAGGAAGAAGAGGAAGAGGAAGAAGCGTGCTCTGCATGGGCTGTAAGGGAACAGCCATGGTTCCAAAGCAAAGTACCAGCCCCTGCCACCCAAAACAGATACCTCCAGCTGCCTCTCTGTCCTTCTTTCCACAAAAGAATCATAAAAACTTGAAACTTAGCCTCTAAAATTGGGTCTACTGCTGCAATCTGAGTCAGTTCAATATAAATCATATTTCTGAAAGACCTGCTCTGTGCAGGCAATGTGTTGATGCTAGGGGGATATCCTGAAAGACTCACTTCCTCTGAGCAGGCTAGATTATTACTACATTTTTGTCAAGAAAAGCATCTCAGACTTCAGGGGCTTTTATTTAACTTGTGGTTTGAGGAGCTATTTTTTCACATAAAAAATGCATGTGTTTTATC
Source organism: Perodicticus potto (assembly GCA_963574655.1). NCBI lineage: Eukaryota > Metazoa > Chordata > Mammalia > Primates > Lorisidae > Perodicticus > Perodicticus potto. Next base: position 32,402 of record CAUYRH010111341.1, on the reverse strand, counting down.
AGCAAAAACCATAGTTTTATATTTTTTGTAAAAATATGTGTGTGTGTGTGTGTGTGTGTGTGTGTGTATACATATATATATATTAGAGAAAGGGTCTCCTTCTGTTACCCAAGATGGGGCACAGTGGCTGTTCACAGTGTACTATAGCTCACTCACTGTGACCTTGAACCTCTGGGCTCAAGCACTCCTCCCACTTCAGCAATCTGAGTAGCTGGGACTACAGGCATATACCACCTCATCCAGCTATATTTAAAATCCACACAGAAAATGGACGAAAATACAATATTTTCAACTAAGTAATTTTTACCAGCCTGGGCAACATAGCAAGACACCTTCTCTACAAAATATTTTTAAAATTATCTGGTCGTGGGGGTGTTCTTGTATAGCTGTAGCTACTTGGGAGGCTGAAACAAGAGGATCACTTGAGGCCAGGAATTTGAGGTTGCTGTGAGTGATGATGATGGCACTGTGCTTTAGCCCAGGCAGTAAGTAAAGTGAGACTCTGTTTTGAAAGGAAGGAAGGAAGGGAGGGAGGGAGAGAGGAAGGAAGGGAAAAGAAAGAGTAATTTTTAAGAATAAAATTGAAATAGCAGAAGAATTAGTGAATAAGCTCTTTTATTGAGTTTATAAAAACTGAGATTGTTTTTGCTTTATAAAAACCCAGATTGCTTTTGCTTTATTTTGAGTTCTAAAATTCAACAAAAGTGGTGAAATCTAACAATTATTCATAAACAGAGCAATGTTTTACTTCATTTTTAAAAGTAAAGTCTTGCAACAAGGTTTTCATCTTATATACAGTGTGTCCCTAAAGTCACCGTACATTGGAAAAATGGGATATTGTAGCCAAATGTACACATTTTTGTATTGCAAATTGTACAACAAATGTTGGCTACAATTTCCCATTTTCCCTACATATGGTGACATTATGGGCAACTTGGGACACCTGCAGTCAGCTGTTCTCTTAAGTTTTAGAAAAATCTTGTTCTGTATTAAGAGCTCTGATGTCTTTTGTTGTTTCTGTTGTGCTCGTCTGAGTAAAGAGCCTGAAGATGGCCTAGGGCACAGTGCATGCAAGAATTCCCCAAGTGCTGACTGAAGGCCTCTTGAGTGCCCAGCACTATTTGGCCCCTGTGAGTGGTAGGGGGGACCAAGAAGTGTTTGCTATATTCACATGATGCCTTTTAGTCTTGCCTGTTGCCCTTTGGGTTTCACAGAACAGAGAATCACTTGGGCTACTTCATCGGTGTAGTGTGCAAATACAGTCTCATCTCTTTTAGGACTCAGTTTATCTTTCCAGCATCCCAGTGCCCTGGTATATGTAAATATAAAGGAAACAGCAAATCTAGGATTTTTTTCCTCGAGTTTTTAGTCCCTGTTTTGCTTATGCTGAGCAGAGTGAGAAATCTAACAAAGCTGGCTGTTCTATCAGTCCATACTCGCTGTTGCCTGGCCACTGCCGCAGGTGCTGCTGTCCGAGACCAGTCGTGTAGTTGAGGGTCACCTGTCCCTTGGGGGAAGCCCTTACTGTGTTTTCAGATGCCTCTCAGTGACCTCTGAGGTTGTGACTCTCCCAAGAGGTGTCTGAGCCCTAGCCGCCAGCCGGGCTGGAGGTGCCCTAGGCCAGGAACAATGAACACCTGCTCACTTCACATTCGTGCAACTAGAGTGGAGTTTTTTGCCAAACAAAGACCATCTGGCTCTAAGTTTGCTTTCTGTCTCTTCCTGCTGGAAGAGAACAGTAAGGCCACTCTGTTGAGGCCAGCTTGGGCAGTGCAGAAGGGTGCTGGGGTGGGGGAGTCCCACCCAGCCTGTGCTCTGCCGTGGTGGTCAAGCTGTCACCTGGTATGGACAGTGTCCCTTCCCATCCCCCAAGGAGGACAGAGTTTTCTTTGCACCAAGGCCACCTTGGATCCTGGTCATTGGTCAGGCTTCATTCCAGAAGCAGCACCTTCTACACATACCTGATTCTCACAAAAGCACGATATCAGCTGATGGCGGTCCTTTTCTGTTCCTGGAGGTTGGCATGTTTTAAAAAACCGCTTCACCTGTTAAGTCAGAGCTCCACGTTAGGTCCGGTCGCTCCTGACCTGAAACCAGAAAGTTGTCAGGAACCAAGGCAACCAGCCCCTCTTTCTCTCTCTAGCACTGTCTCAAGGCTAACACGCTGCCAGTTCACTTGAGGCTGTTTGTGCCTCTCCACTGACCAGCCTCTGATCTGGACAGAGTCGCTCTCGCTCACAGGTGCCTGCCCAGCCGCCTGCTCATGACACAAAATAGCTTCTCCCTCTCGGCAGCAGCCTGCATTGCTTTCCTTTAGGTCCTGGCCATGTGTCTTTATATTTCTTAGCTCAGATTCCTTAGAAAGGACCTACTGTGTGAAGCCACCTTTTTACCACAGGTCAAGGTCGCAGGTCACAGAGATGCCTGTGGATTGACAGCCTTTGATCAGATACCCGCCCAAGCCCAAGCCTGTTATGGAGGGTGAGGTCATGCAGTGGCACTGTGGCCACTTAGAAAGGACCGCACCTGGTCAGTTTCCATTCATTGTACTAGTCTTTATTGAGGGCTGCAGTGTGTCAGATACAGTTCTAGGCACCAGCATGCAAAGGTGAGAAGATATGGCTCTGAGATCTAGGGTAAGGCAGAAAGCAGAGAGACTGCTCAGAAAGGGCATGGGAGGCCAGACACAGCAGCATCTCTGGTGATGTAAGGCCCCGGCCACGCATTATGCTCAGTAAATGACATGATGATGATAGTGATTACTGTTCTTATTTTCAGCGGATTCGTGAACAGCTAATTTACTTAAGCTCCTTAAGCTCTACTTTGCATCAGCATGTCAACGGTAGCTCTGAGACTGGTGGTAAAGCTGTGGATTTATTCTGGGCCCTAGCTACTGCTGAGGGTACTCTAGGCAAAGAAACCTGTCTTGATTTTTCATTTATTCATTCAATTAACAAATAGCTAGTGGGCTAAACACAGGCTGCTAAGACATCCCTCAGGATCTCAATTCTAATGGGGAAAGACAGGCCAATAAGCCAAAAACTACAGCGCAATAAAGTGTGAGCTGTGATCCGGGCCCTGTCCGAGGCCCAGGGGGGAATCCTGGAAACTCAGCAATAGGAAATGACTTGGAGCAGGTAGTCAGGAAGGGCCTCCTGGAAGAGGGGAAGTCTGTGCTGTCTCCATGCAAGGGGAAGACAGGAAGGTAGAGATGATTAGTGTAGAGGAAGAGTGTTTGGGGATAGGAGACAGTGCAAAAGCACCAGTGCCTGAAAAAACCTGGCACAATCAGAAAACACTGAACAGTTCTAGAGGGAGAGAGGAGTTAGAGAGAGTAGAGAGCTGGGCCCAGGAAGAGAGGTTGCTGTGTCAGCCTTTTTCCTGGGAGACAGATGTCTTTAGGTGACATTTGTAAGATGTTTACAAATTCGGTGGGACATATTCTGACTGTATACTGAATTGGACTTTGAGAGACAGAGAAAATGGTAGAAAGAACACAGCCAACTGAGACTGAGACTTTGGGAAGCTCAGAAAGTGATACCCCAACTATGATGCTTTGGTGTGCTGAGCCCTTAGAACTGAAGGATCTTGGAAGGGCCTCAGAAGCAAAGCTCTTTCTGCCCTGTCTTCAGTTCCCCTTCCTCCCACCAGATAAACTGTAGAAACTAGAATTCCTCTTCCCCAGGGTGGGTGACAAACACCAGAACTACTATGACTCTCATCTTCCTTTGCTGTGCTGGATAGGAGCTGGCCATAGGAAGTCCTCTGACATACCTTGTCTGATAGTAGGTCATAGGATGTCTTTCTGGAAAGGGCCTTGCCCTACATTCGGGAAGAAAGAGCACACACACAGCCAGGGAGGGGCATTCAGGGACAGGCCTTACTGATTTTCTCCTCCAAGGCTGTTGCCATTCAGTCATTCCCATTTCTACAAAGCTATTGATTCTTCATTGAACCTAAGCATAAAAAGAGTTTTCCCTGGGTCTTTGGGTCTTCCTTTCTGAAAGCTCCTAGGTCATGTAAAATGTAAAATGTTTTTCTCTTGTTAACCTGTCTTGTGTTATAGGAGTGTTAGCCCTGACCTTTATGATCCCTTTCCTCAAAAGCATCACACCTTTCTGCCCCATACAAAGAATCTGGTTGTTGTCTTTTTTTTTTTTTTTCTTTTGAGGTGAAGTCTTACTCTGTTTTTTTTTTTTTTTTAATTTCATATTAGGTTACATTGCTTGTGTTTGTCAGGCAAAGTCTGAACTGCAATTGAGTCCTTCACCCAGGTAGTGTGGTGTCATATGCCCCTACATTGTACCCTTAGTGGGAACTTGCCAAGCCCCCTCCCTTTGTCCTTTTCCCCTTCTTGAATTTAATTGTGTTGAGTTCTCACTCTGTGGCCCAGGATAGAATGCAGTGGCATCATCATGGCCCACAGCAATCTCAAACTCCTGGACTGAAGCAGATCTTCCTGCCTCAGCCTCCCAAGTAGCCTTGACTACAGGTACACACCACTATGCCTAGCTAATTTTTCTGTTTTTTTGTATTGAGATCCTCAAGTGATCTTTCCACCTTGGCCACTCAAAGTGCTAGGATTACAGGCATGAGCTACTATACCCTGCCAGAATGTGGTTATTATCTGGTGATCTTGGTCAAGTTAATTTACCCTTATGTGCTTGGTTTTCTTATCTTACCTAGAAAACATTAGTAAAAGTAACACAGAGCTCCTAGGATTCTTTTTTTTTTTGAGACAGAGCCTCAAGCTGTCACCCTGGACAGAATGCTGTGGCATCACATCTCACAGCAACCTCCAATTCCTGGGCTCAAGCGAGTCTCCTGCCTCTGCCTCCCAAGTAGCTGGGACTAGAGGCGCCCGCCACAACGCCCGGCCATTTTTTTTTTTTGGTTCCAGCCATCATTGTTGTTTGGCGGGCCCAGGCTGGATTCGAACCCACCAGCTCAGGTGTACATGGCTGGCACCTTAGCCCGTTGAGCCACAGGCACAGAGCGGCTCTTAGGATTCTTAGGAGGCTGAAGTGTGTGAAAAAGTGTCATGTAAATGGTGGCACCTTTTGCATATTTCTGTCACAGGGCTCACCAAAGTACATTAAAATTATGCATGGATTTGTCTCCTTCACCACACTACAAAATTACTGAAGACAGAAAGCATGTTTTATTTATTCTTGCACCCTCATTACCTACTATAAAGCCCGATACATACTAGGTGCTCATTAAATATTTGTAACATTAGTGTATGAATTACCTAAAACCCAGTTTCTTTGATATCAACTACTATCTAATAATGGAAAACTAGCCTAAAATGACAAAGATATCATTTATGTAAATAGCAAATTGGATAAAAACTGAGATTTCCCAATGTTTTAAAATTTAAAAACAACCAGAGATTTTTGGTTTTTTGTTTTATAAAGGCACCCGTGAGATCATTTAGAGCTTTCTTGGGAGTTATTGTGTAAACCTCACTTGGCAACATCTGTAGAGGAAAGTTTGTGAAAGGGAGGTCAGGGTCAGTTTGTGAAAGGGAGGCCAGCCTGAGGCTAGTGGTGATGGACTCACTCAGCGGGGATTCTGTGGCCTTCTTGAAGTTCTAGTTCTGGGTACTGGATGCAAGAGCGTCAGGGAGGACGTGAACTGCTAATCCAGCCCTGCGTGACTTACCCACACCTCACACTTCATCTTTCTAGCCATACAGTGATTTGACAGTGTACAAATACACTCCATTCTAGAGATAAGAAGTCTGGCTTCAGAAAGGCTGAGTTACCTGTCCAAGGCCCTCAGGTACAGAGAAGGAATAGAATCAAGACTCAGATCTTGCTGCCTTCAAAGTTCACCCTTTTCCTTACTCCATACTAACTTAGTGCGTATGTATCGCCCCTCGTAGAAGACAATTCATATGCCAGTGAGTAGTTTAAACTATGGAGTCTTGGAGTCATGTGTGTAATTCATGCCCAAGAACCATGTGTTGTTTCAGAGTACAAGTTTAGTTTCAGTTAAACTCAGGGAAAAAAACATCGAAGCAGCTTTAGTGTTTTTAAAATACCATGCTGAGTGACTCATTATCTTTGATCACACTAGCTGAAATTTGCACAAAGAAGTAGGTTGCACCAGCTTGCTTTAGAAGGATTTCTGAGATCTAACTCACTTTGTGACCTATTGGCTAAAATTTGACATTTATATACCTTACTTTGCAGTTTTTTGGTGCCTCTGTGAAGTCTTGAAAAAAGAGTAGCTATGGCTTATGCCTCTTAACAGGAAAACTTGTGACTTAAAAAAGAAAAAAAAAAGCACATATCCTCTCTCAATAGCTCTGGACTGTGGCTAGAGCAAGAATGTTAGAGGTACAGTGCTTGATTTTGGGTACACAGCTCACATACTTTAAATGTGTGATATATAATTTATGAACAGGACTCAGGTCATCATTGTTGGTTGAAATCTTTTGTGTTCACATGTACTTTAACCCACCTGAATGTTTGGCATATCTTCCTTAGAGGTAAAATTTCTATTAAATAATCATTGAGTAGCTTTAGCATCAATGACAAGCATTATTAGGACTGGGCATGGTGGTTCACGCCCATCATCCTAGCACTTTTGGCAGGCTAAGGCAGGAGAATAACTTGAAGCTAGAGTTCAAGACTAGCTGGACAATAGTGAGACCTCATCTCTACAAAAAAAAAAGTTAGCCTGGTATGGTGGTCCTGGAGTCCTCACTACTCAGGACAGGAGGCTGAGGCAGGAGGATCAGTTTGAGGCAAGGAGTTTGGGGTTGTGGTGAGCTATGATGACACCACAGCACGATAGCCAGGGTGACAGAGAGAGACTCTGTCTCAAAACAAAACCAATAACTATATATTAAACTCCTCTTCTCCAATCATTCCAGGGACTGATCTATCTGCCTATCTAATGGTAATCTGTGTATCTTAGTTTGGAATGCTCTAACAGACTATCGTAGACTGCGTAGCTTATAAACAACAGAAAGTTATTTCTCTCACGGTTCTAGAGGCTGAAAAGTCCAAGATCAAGACACTGACAGATTCGTGGTTAGTGAGGGCTGGCCTCCTGGTCCATAGATGGCCATCTTCTTGCTGTGTCCTCACATGGCAGAGGGAGGAAGTGAGCTCTCGGGGGACACTTAGGAGGAAATTAATCCTGTTGATAAAAATTTCACCCAAGATCCTACTTCTCTCCCAAAGCTTTTACCTCTTAGTACCATCATATTAGGGGGTCAAGTTCCTACATTTGAATTTTGAGAGGATATAGCATGCAGTTCATAACATTATCTATCTAATCTTTCCTTTCACCCACCCATCCATCCATCCATCCATCCATCCATCCATCCATCCATCCATCCATCCATCCATTCATCTAACCATCCAATCCATCCATCTACCCACCCAATCCACCCGTCCCTCTTTCCCTCCCTCCCTCCTAGACTTCTTTGATGCTGTGAGCACATGTTTCCCACAGAATTCCCAAATTGTCTTCAGTTCAAGCCAGCAGAGAGGTTCATTTGTGCTATTGGGTCCCAGTTCCAGACACCAAAGATGGGCCAGGTAGCGAGCTGCATCCGTCATGTGGACAGGCAAGGTTGCTGGGTGGCACTCTGGAAGGTAGGTAGAGAGAGGATAGTGCTCAGATAAGAGGTGGAGGACCAGGAAAACACACCAAAAGCATCCAAAGCCTCATTGACTGGTGGCCTGGGGAGGGAGGGAGTTCTTGGGCTCTGGGGAAACGTAAGCATCACTAAGAAAGTCAAATGTCTGTTCACATTAGAAAATGGAAAGAAGAGTGGAGTTAGAAAACTATATGGAGGGCAGTGCCTGTGGCTCAAGGAGTAGGGCGCTGGCCCCATATACTGGAGGTGGTGGGTTCATACCCGGCCCTGGCTGCAAAAAAAAATTAAACTATGTGGAATCAGAAGACATTTGTTTATAACAAAGTGAGGTGTTTTGGAGTTTTGGAGTAGCTTGCAAGAAAGGGGTTTTGCTAGGGAACCCTAGGTAGGAAAAGTGAGGATGGTGGGAGTTGGTGGCTGCTGTGCAGGGCGGGGGCGGGGGGGACATGTTGGCTTGAGTAGTGGGAAGAATATGGGGAAGGAGGCTGGGCCATGAGGATGTCCTCCTGCCAGGATGCCTCAACGGTGACCCACATCAGTTCCCTGGAGACATCACTTCCATTCAGGGTGGCCTCCATGGTCATTTTACCAGATCCTCCTTCCTTCAGGAAGGTAAGTACTGGGCTCACACAGCACGTCAGGCCTTTGTCTCTTTCCCAGGGGAACAAGTGAGGCTGATTCAAACCCTTGTTCTTTGGGGATTATGTTCCTGATGGCACCCTGGCTTCTAGGGCCTGTTTGGGGCGTAGAGTGCCATTCCTTTGGCCTAATCTGATAAAACATTTCTCAGTAAGAGTTTAGAGTTGGCATTTGATCACGTGTGATTATGCAGATCAAGATTTGTAGGGTTTTTTTTTTTTTTTTACCAGGATGACTGCCCTTTCTGGGCTGACAAAGTCCCAGAGGGCTGGAATCGAAAAGCCATCTGTGGCCTCAGGCAACAGCAAGATGAGGACCTTTGCCCAAAGCCAGGAACATATCAGAGGGACTCAGAAGCTGCCCCGTAGCTGCAGAAGCAGTAAGAGATGTTCAGAAATTTCTGGCCCTGAAAAACCCGCCTTGTACATCAAAACCTGCGTGCAAACGTCCCTGTCACCTCCCTTCCTGCTGCCTGGCTGCTGCCCCTCCCTTCTTTGACACACACCTGCTTTGACAGTTGCTCTTTGAGCCTTCTTCCTCTAAGGTGTCCTCTCATGTCCATTTTGGCACTCTAACCTGTGTCAAAGTGTCGCCCAGGAGTGGAGCTGGGGGTGTCTCAGTATGATTCAGCTTGTCCCTGTGTCTCACCAAAGAAGCCCTCAATTCCAGGCTGTGGTTTTCACCTTGCTGTGCTGTTAGTAGGCGATAGGCAACAAAGCCACGCCACACGGGATGAGAAATTAGTCTCGGTTAGCCACACCAGGAAGCACCAAGTCGACTGTTTTCTGCTAGATGGGGATTGGGGTCACGTTTCAGTAAATCAGTGGATGACTCAAATCAACTGTGATGGCCTGTTGAGCAGAATCCTCAACCCGAGATCACGTATTATTTAGGTGACAGAGTCATATTATCTAATGTAGCATTTCTTATATGTTATTATGCTTATGAGTTACCTTGGGGTCTGGTTGAAATGCAGTGGGTTTACTCCAAAGCAGACTTCCAAGCTTTGTCCACGGACCACACTTCGAGAGAGCAACAAGACTCTAGGGGTAGTTTTCAATGGGCTTGTTAACTATGTAAGGGGTGACTTCTTACCGCACTAATGTACCTCCAAATTCCATCCATGGAAAATTCCATGCTGCTTAAAAGTGTACTCTTGCTTTCCTGTTTGGCAAACTTTACTATATGTTATTTATAGTAGAGAGAGCAAGTCTTTCCACCTACACAGAATATTTTGCTTCCAGAATGTCCATATGATTTTATTCCATGAGCTTCTTTGAAACCCTTCCAGTGTCTAGTGTCTAGAGGATAGTAGGGTTAAGAGGTGAGAGTGGGTTTCTTAGACTAAGATTAGAACACTTAATTCACTGAAAACTCAAAACTCATTCTTGAAGACGACCTTACCCAAGAGTAAAAGATGAATCTATAGCATAGCAGTCCCCCCTTATCTGTGGGGGATATGTTCTAAACCCCCAGGGAATGCCTGAAACCACAGTTACTACCAAACTCTGTATATACACTATGCTTTTCCTATGGGTATGTACCCATGGTAGAGTTTTATTTATAAACTAGGTCCATGAAGACAACAAAAAGTAATAATACAAAAAACCAAGTTTAACATTATACTGTAAAAGGTTACCTGAATGTGTTCTTTCTCACTCTCAAAATATCTTTCTGTCCTGTACCCCACTACTCTTGGGCCTAGGTGGACCATGGGAAGTTGAAATCGCAGAACCCGAAACTACAAATAAGGGGGGATGATGGTACACTTCCAAAAAGTTTTACAATTGTGAGACATTTTTAATTCCTCATTTCTCAGTGTCTGTGATGCCTTTGGCAGACTAGCAGAGGGGAAAGGGGAGGAAAGGAGACTCTGGAGTCACTTCCTTGACGTGGAGCATCCTTTTTCGGGGGATTTAAGATGCTAAGATTCACCTGAGTATCAGAGTGTTGGTAGTGCCAGTGATCATTATGAAGATGATAGAAAATAGCAAGGTTTGTGGATGCAACAAGAAGATAGGTTAGTCTTTTTAACTGTGGTTGACATTGTAATACCCAAGGGAAATACCCCGTAGAAGTGAGAAATTTAACAAAGAGGAGAGGCTACAGTTCTAAATGAAGAACTTTGACTTCCTGATTGAATTAAGACTGTGACAATTTATTCTTGCCTTCAGTATCACCAGGATTCCCCTACATAGCTGCTGCATTCCATAAACCATTAGTAAGCAACTGTGCCATACCCTTTAATTTTTCATGGAGTATAGACTGTCTGCCCTCTCTTTGCAGTAACAATCTATAATCTCTATAGCATCTCACCCAGGGGAGTTGCTCATAAAGCATCTGTTGGAAATGACTGCTTAGACTTGGGGGTATTTGTAGTCAACTGAAAATGGTGATAGCTCACAGCTGGAAACTATTAGAACAATAGGGGAGAACAGAACAAAATGTGTTGAGAGGGGTTAGCGGCACCCAAATATATCACTTATGAGAACCTGAAGAATAGAAGCTGAAAGGACATCTTCAAAATGCGTCAGAAGGGAGTCCCTGGAACTCACAGCCAAAGCATTTTTGATGAAGTTCTAAGAGTGGAAACCCAGAGAGTCACTGGGGGAGCTGGAGTTGAAGGGAAGTTTAAAGACCAGAACCATGTATGGAAATAAAGGGTTGGAGAATGACACCAATCAACAGGAGAAGTCTTCCTGTGAAGCAAATAATTGTCACCCAGCACCTTTTGATAATCTTTCATCAACATGGTATTCCATGCTTGGTTGCCTACATTTATGGATGATACTAAGCACATAGCAGATAGTGCTCTATTGAGATTAAAAACAAATTGGATTGAACTAAGTAGCACATCCATCACAATTATACTCATTTCTTAATAGTCTCGAAATGTACCATTGCATCATGCGCATTAGGTGTGGTCCTCCTGAATGCCCACCCTCCTCCCATATCCCCCCGCTCCTCCCCTTTCTCTCCTCTTCCCTTCTCCTTTCTGGACTATAGTTATGTTTTGCCATTCGTATGTGTGTGTAGATGGTCATATATTGATTTCATAGTAGTATTGAGTACATTGGATACTTTTCACATTGTATATTGAAGCAGTACCCTGAACCCCATAAATGCATCAATGTACAAAGTTATGATTTAATAAAAAACAATTAAAAAATGAAATTATATAAATAATAATCTAAACTAGAATATCTGTAGTTAATTGTATTATACTATACAGCTCAAATTAAGGAAACTTTAATGCAAATGCAAATCTTTACATTATCACAGGCACTGCCTTGTTCAGAATTTGTATTCAACAAATGTTTAGTAATTGAATGAATCATAAAATAACTGTGTACAGTGTTGGGGAGAAATGGAAAAAAAATTATGTCTTGGCTCGGCGCCTGTGGCTCAACGGGCTAAGGCGCCAGCCACATACACCTGAGCTGGTGGGTTCGAATCCAGCCAGGACCCACCAAACAACAATGACGGCTGCAACCAAAAATGGCCGGGCATTGTGGGGGGCGCCTGTAGTCCCAGCTACTTGGGAGGCAGAGGCAAGATACTCGCTTGAGCCCAGGAATTGGAGGTTGCTGTGAGCTGTGATGCCACAGCACTCTATCCAGGGTGACAGCTTGAGGCTTTGTCTCAAAAAAAAAAAAAAATTATGTCTTGCTTAAAATTTTATAACTTTTGACACATCATACTTTATAAAGATTTGACCTCTAAAAAAATAATAATAAAATGAAAACAAATTAGAGATAAGATGAGGAAGACTGGCCCAATCTATGGTATCCAGCCACTTGTCACTGCCAGGTATTTGAAGGGTGAAATGAGAGCAATGATGTTTCATCAAAAGCTGAAACATGGGTGGCACCGATAGCTCAGTGGGTAGGGTGCCAGCCACATACACAGAGGCTGGCCAGCTAAAACAACAATGACGACCACAATAAAAAAAATAGCCAGGTATTGTGGAGGTACCTGTAGTCCCAGCTAATTGGGAGGCTGAGGGAAGAGAATTGCTTAAGCCCAAGAGTTTGAGGTTGCTGTGAGCTGTGACGCCACAACACTCTACACAGGGCAACAGTTTGAGGCTCTGTCTCAAAAAAAAAAAAGCTAAAACGTGGGCTGGGTTCAGTGCCTCGTGCCTATAATCCTAGTACTTTGGGAGACTGAAGCAAGATGATGGCTAGAGGCCAGGAGTTCAAGACCAGCCTGGACAATAGAGTGAGACCTTATCTCTACAAAAAATAGAAAAATAGAAAAATTAGCTGGGCATGGTGGCGTGCACCTGTTCTCTTAGCTACTCAGGAAGCTGAGGCAGGAGGATCACTTGAGCACTAGAGTTTGAAGTGGCAGTGAGCTATGATGATGCCACTGTACTTTAGCCAGGATGACAGAGTGAGACTTGTCTCAATAAATAAGTAAATAAATAAATAAATAAATAAAAGCTGAAACATGCTTATCCCAGCCTGGAAATTTTGCTGAGGAACCCTAAGCTGTGCACAGTTGTTGACTTGTCAGCAAAGTTCAGCAGGTTCTTACTGAGTCTCTACCCTGTGCTGACTCCAGTCCATGGAACCTACATTACAGCGGGAGTGTGAAAGATAAACAAAGCTGGACAATAGATTTAAATCAGCGATGACTATTGAAGTAGGGAACTGTTGAGCATGAACTGAGCTCAACTTCAGTTTGCAATTCAGTTTGAAATACAGAAGTGACTGGGCATTTTAAAGAGAGAATGAGAGAGCAGAGAAGGAGGTGAGCAGAGATAGGGAAGTAAAAATTACAAAAACCAGGAAGGGGGGAGTTGATCCACACGAAACCCATCTGGGTTGTTATCTGGCACTTGTCAAAGTCAGACTCCTATCCTCCCCCAGAGACCGGGAGACAGGAGTCCTGTTCTCAAGTGTTGGATGAACAAACAGCAAGTTCTTTGGACAGCCTTGAGTCTTCTGAGGCAGGCACTTTGAGGGGAGTTAAGGTCACAGTAGGGATGTGGCCTTGAGCTTTTAGAAACGGTATTAGTGTTTTGTTCAAGTCTTTATAGGCTGAGGTTGAGGTGCCCTTAAGAAGAGGGCTCAGAGGAGCTGGGCTAGGGTTTGATTCCGGAGAGAGTCTTGGGAGAGAGAAGGGAGCACAGAATAAATAAATAATATTAGGTGGTGCTAAGCGGGGGTGGAGGTATGAAGCTTGCAACCTTCAACACAGTGGTCAAGGCAGGCCCTCTCAGAAGGCAGTGAGCGCTCCATAGAATAGGGTTGACTCTCCTAGGGATGAAATAGTGGGGGAAGGGTGGTAGGAGGAGGTGAGCCCAGAGGCTCCTAGTGAGCCACGCATCTGGTGGAGGGCTTTGGGTAGAGGGGTGTCATGTTTTTTGATTAAGGTAATGTAGAAAACAAAATTTGGGAGATAACTGTTTTATTTATATCAATATTCACTCAACAGTATATATACCAATATACAGGACTATGGTGCCTGCCTCTTCTTCCTCACTTTCTTCTCATTAAGGGACAGTAATTAGCAAATTAGTGGAGTCTCTAGCATTATGTGGAAGTAGCTAAATTAATTGAAGATGGTTAGAAATGTCTTTAGCTTCCAACAAGTCATTGTTAAAGAAAAAATTATTCAATGACATTGGGTTTGCTTTTTTCTTTTCTTTCTTCAGACAGCGTCTTGCCCTAGTCCTCTAGGCTAGAGTGCAGCATCATAGCTCACTGCAGCCTCAAAACTACTGAGCTCAAGTGATCCTCTGGCCTCAGCCTCCCAAGAAGCTGGAACTACAAGCCTGGGCCACAATGTCCAACTAATTTTTCTATTTTTTGTATAGATGGGGTCTCACCCTTGCTCAGGCTGGTCTCAAACTCCTGGCCTTAAGTGATCCTGTCACTTTGGCCTCCCAGAGTACTAGCGTTACAGGTATGAGCTACAGCGCCCGGCTTCAGGAACACTTGTTAAAGCACAATAAGGAATGTTTTACTGTGGATCATGGCAATAGGTATAGGGCCCACTGCAATGGGATCGTGCAGTGGGGGAGAGAGATTGGGCTCAATTCTGAATACAGCAAAGAAAAGAATTTATAGCCAAGGAGCACAATATGTGTGTGGGTCAATGAATGGAAAATTACCAAGAGGAAACATGAGAGGTAAAGGAGATTCTTACTGAAGACAGGCCAGGGAGGTGGGGGGTGGGGGGTAAATAAGGAACTTGGTCAGATATTGAGGGTGAGGGGTTCTGGGCAAAGACTTAGCAGGGTTCTTGCTAAACCTGTATTTTATAAGGAAGTGCACAGGTGGACCTAGGAGAAAGTTTAGGAACCTGAATAAAGAGGGCCTGCCTTGACCACTGTGTTTAAGGTTACAAATAGTCTTTGTCACTGCTAGTCTGAGAGATCAAGTGTGTCTTTAACTTTGTCCTGCCTGATCACTACTAAACTGAGGAAGTATCTTAAATTATTAGTCATCTGTGTTTTCTTCCTCTGCGCTTGTCCTATACATATATCCTTTGCCCATTTTTTTTTCCCCTTTTGGGTTATTTTCCTAACTCTTAGTGTCTGAGGGTAATAAATAATCTTTTGTCTGTTGTAAACGTTTCAAGTATTTTCTGCTATTCAATTCCTTTCACTTTGTTCTCAGGGCCTTTTTTGCTCAGGAACAAATCCAGTTTTGATGTGTGAAGGTGCGTGTTCGTGCACACAGGCAGAGGATTTACAAATATACCATATATGTCTGTAATGCTTTGAAATGCCCTTCAATAAAAACCATTCCGGCTTCTGTGATTCTTATCTTCTCTCCTTAGTGTAGGAGGCTTCCTGCTTTGCTCTGTGGAGCCTGCCTAGCTTCATTTTAACTGGGGGGGCGGGGGGATTCAGAAGATATTTTCAGTCAGGTCATATTATTGTGAACACCTGTGAAATTCAAGATACTTTCTTGAGGGTAAATTAAAATGTAGGACGCCACCTTGCCAGGAGCACATTACTATTGTAGTGGCTGTGCAGACTGGGAGGTGTTACTTGGAGCCCCAAACCTCGGCACTTTCACACCAGCGCTGCTTCTGAGTGTGATTGCCTCCAGCCCTCCAGCCTTTGTATTAATTCTGAAACAGCTAATACAGCCATCCGTTGAAACGTGAAGGGAAAAGAAGTCTTTCTGGTCTGTTTATTCTCGCGCATGATAGAGATATTTGACTTTGTATTTATCAGTCTATCCGTAAGGGAAAAGAAGTCTTTCTGGTCTGTTTATTCTCGTGCATGATAGAGATATTTGACATTGTATTTATCAGTCTATCCGTCTGGCTTTTCATTATGCCCCAGTTTGTATTCCTAAATTTCTGGCTGCATTGAGGCACATAAATTGTATTGTTATGTCATTGCATTGTTGAAATTTGCTTGATCAAGATAGGAACCCCATAAGGCATGGAAAGGAGGCTTAGTTACAAAAGAAAAAAAGGACAGGAACCCCAACCACCTGTCTGAGTGACTTTTTTTTTTTTTTCTGTCTAATCGTGTGAATTGTCTTGTTTTGGTGAAATGTTGATGCTTCCACCTACTCCCGTCCTCCCACCTGCATTTACAGATAAAATCTAATTATCACCTCAGGAGGAGTTCTTGACGTGCAATATAATCATAGGCAGAAGAATTTAGAGCACTTTGACATTTAACTTAAAAAAAGCAGAATTTTTAAACTGATGTCTTCTTAAGATGGTGTTTTACTAATTTTTGAAAAAAAAGAATAAGAAAAGAAAGAGAAGAAGAAACTAAACCTCTTACTCCTAGTACTTAATCGATTTGTAGTGCCACCTTGAAGGTAATAGCGAGAAGGACAGTGAAAACCCTCCATGTTTAAGAACTCAAGGAAGGGGGCGGCGCCTGAGGCTCAAAGGAGTAGGACACTGGCCCCATATACCAGAGGTGGCAGGTTCAAACCTGGCCCCTGCCGAAAACTGCAAAAAAAAAAAAAAAAAAAAAGGAAGTCGAGGAAGGGCCCGGCACAAGTGGCTCACACCTGTGATCCCAGTACTCTGGGAGGCCAAGGTGGGTGGATTGCCTGAGCTCACTGGTTCGAGACCAGCCAGAGCAAGAGTGAGACCCCGTCTCAAATGCTGGGCATTATGGTGGGTGCCTACAGTTTCAGCTACTCTGGAGGCTGAGGCAAGAGAATCACTGCAGCCCAAGAGTTTGAGGTTGCTGTGAGCTGTGATACCACGACACTCTACCTGGGTGACAAAGTGAGACTCTGCCTCAAAAAAAAAAAAAAAGAAAGAAAGAAAAAGAAATTAATGAAGGAAGGTGCTCCCACTTAATGGGCAAAATGGGGTGAGTGAGTGTGGCACATTTTCGGGGTGTCGGACACACCTAGAAGATGGACGCGCTACCTGACAGATTCAAATATTGTGATCTGGTTATTTGATTCTCACATTAACCTGAGATTTAAAAAAAAAGAAATTAATGAAGAAACATCCTTTTAGATCTTCAGGCAGGTTTCTGTTCTCTAGTTATTATTACCAAATTGCCTAGCTGTGATTGGAACTTTGTGACACAGAGTTTCGTGACACCATCTGGTATATATTCCAACCCCAGGTTACTCCAGAGTTTAAGCCTTCAATTCACGTATTTATTTCAAGGCATTCAGGGATGGGCTTTCGGTGCAGGCATTTCCAGGTGCACAGGAAGCAAGGCAGGGCAGTGAACACCTCCTGGAGGGAGGTGAGGGGTGCCAGCGAATAGGAAATGGTGCATTTTACTGAATGGAGAAAAAAAATTAAGGCAGCCAGCTTGAGGGAAAAAACAAAACTGGAAAGCACCCTTACAACTGTCTATGTCAACTTGGAGAAGGGGAATGAAAACAATGAGAAAAATATTTTAAGAAAACATTAACTAGCTCATTTATAGGACCAGCATTCAGAAAATCAATATAAACACAGCTCTAGAGCTGCAGTTCAGATTTCCCGTCTGGGAGGATCTAGGTGTGGAACCGAGAACTCCGCAGCTGCTGTGGAATTGGAACCCCTCGGCCCCCAGAGGATGAGGTGGAGGGGTCATCACAGAATTCTCAGACTGAACGCACTGGCCACAGGGTGGGCTCCAACTGCTGCTATTTAGACAAATGTGCTTTTGTGTGTAAAAGTGTGTCATTTAAGACTAAATGCTTTTCTAAAAAAAAAAAAAAAAAGTGGGCCAGGAACTAAAAAAATGATATACAAAGACATGGGAAGACATACAACCCACCTGTCCTCCTCCCTCTGAGAGATCACAGTTCACTTTGAAAGAGAAATGAGGCCAAAATGAAAGGGCCTCCTCCGAGGGACTGGCCTAGCACCTCTCTCCAGAATATGCTGTCCCCACCGTTCAGCAATAAGACATTCTGGTGGCTTGACAAACTTTTCCTTTTAGAGAATACGTGTTGCCTGGAAGATAAAGGCCATTTAGTGGACATTCATGTTTCTTTTTGCATGTAAGTTTCCTGCTTCTTAATCATTATCATCATCACTGTCACAACTAGTGTTGTAGACAAGGTTAGAAATTTCCCATCTCTTTCGCATTTGATCCTCATAGGCTTGTGAGTGCAGGCTTCTTGCCTTCTGATTTCAAGATTGTTCTTTTAAGCACCTAAGGAGTCAAGAAAAGCTTTGTGTTTCTCTGCCACACTCCTTTGATTAAGAGGATTCGTTCCATGAAATTTGGATTCAGTCAAAAGGCTGAAGGATCTAGAAGGCCACATATGGCCCCAAGGCCAAAGGTTTCCCACCCATAAATTTAGGGCTGTTGTCAGCAGCCCAGATAATCAGATTACTTCATCTTTACACTTGGGTGGGTGTTGGGGGAGGAGGGAAGAGGAGGGTAGAGAAGTGTCAGAGGCATCGTGGGTAGGGGTCTTGATGTGGGGGGTGGGGGTGACCTGACCAGGCAGTTGTGGTCCAGCTCTTCTAGACTCTAGTCCTGGAGGCACTAATCCTTAAGCCATCTTCCATTCTACCTTTCAAAGGAAGGCATGCAATTTCTTTCGCCTAGACTCTGATAGAAGAGTGGAGAGATAAGTCAAGGATAGAGAAGGCTTACCAATGATCCTTGCAAAAAGCTGGGACAATCTTCCATCCACAGAAATGGTTTTTCTTTTGTTTTTTCCCCTCACTCCTGCCTCAGAAACACCCCAAAAGGATGGTGCCTCAGAAACACCCCAAAAGCCTTCCTGTCCAGATGCACTTCACCTGCTTCAGAAAACACCAGCTTCTCTCCAAGGTCTGATCCTCTCCTGGGTCCAGACACATGCTTCTTCCTTGTCACCCAATATCCCATAGTCTTTATTTTTGCACCAGACTGGAAACCTATGAATTGAAAGAGAATTACAAGAAACATTGTGTAAACAACAGAGTGTGGAGTATTTGGATTCTTATCGAAATGAAAAAGTTTACACTGACTATTTGATCATATGAAGGAATTGATGTACCTTATTTTTAGATGTGTAATGATACACGGATACGTTTTTAAAGCCTCCCACTATTTACATATAAAATTATTATGGGAGAAAAAAAAATCCACTCTTTTTTTCTCCCAAATGTTCAAATCTCCCTTTCACTCACCTCCTTTTCTTTAGCATTTAAACATGTGCTGTCTGCATTAGAACTTTTAAATTTGTAAATTCATATGTAGTAAAGTACTAGGGTTTAAAAAAGAAGCAAACACGAGTGTCAGATCTATCGTAAGGACCAAATTATTTGTCTCCACGTTCATTTTTTTAGGCTGCATGGTGGAGAAACCAGGAAGCTCACCGTTTTCCTTACTCCTATCATTTTCCTTAGTCATGTTCTGAGTAGAGGAAGGTAGAAAAGATGTCCAAGTGATTTCTGTAGTGGGAGGTTAGATTCCTGCTGTTTTCCATTTGTTTAGCAGTAAAAATTGTCTTACAAAATCAAGTTAATGCTCTTCATTTCCCAAGGGGCCTTTGTGTCCAGGCATGTGGGGAGTTTTAGACCTTGAAAGGGAATTTTAAGATCTTGCTTCAAACAGCAGACCAGGTAGCTTGGTGGTGCATAAACACTTCCCTGATGATTGAGCAGCTGGAATGCATGGGGAATGGCTGGGGCCTCTCCCCTCTTTCCCTAGGAGGAGGGGAGAACAGTTACCCAAGGTTTCACGGCCAGCTCATAGTCAGAAGCAGATGTAGTGGTCGCTTTTAGACCCTCCAGCCCATCTGTGGCTCTTACCCTCATGGTGCTATGCCAAGCGAGGAAGATGGCCTGGAGTGGGGTCAGGGCTCCCCCCAGCTATGAAACGTAGATGATGGTTCTGATAGAGCCAGTACCTTGATGCTCTACTCCTTTGGGGTAGCTTCGAATTTTGGCTGGAATGTTCGCATTGCAGACATCTGCTTCTGATTTGCATTCTCTGAATATTAAAAATTCAGAGTCAGAATTCCCTGGATCTAATGAGAGACCAACCAGTTTCAAAATTGTCATTGATCCCACTGAGGAAATGCCAGGAGAAAGGGAAGAGAGGAAAGAGAGGGACAAGGGGACGATGTGTTAGTTATTTAGTAGTTTGTGACACCATGTATGACAATGGGAACTCTGTCCTAACTCCCTCCCTTCTTCCTCACTCCTCCCTCTTCCTGGTTTTGAAGTGGGAAGAGACAGGAAGGAACAGAATATAATTCATTCACAAGCACGTAAAATAACCCCATCTTCTCTTTCCTCTCTTGATTTTGACATGTAACAACTATTGTTAAATATACCACTTATCTTCCAATACTAAACAAATAAAAACAGGGATCGGGAGGATTGTTATGAAAATGATGTCAATAGGGATCTTGTACATATGGGAATTGTTCTAGGAAAACAAATACTTGGTGGTTTCATACAAAACATTTTTACTAATGATTACATAGTATTATTTATTAAAATATAATCCACTGGGTTTTAAACATGAAAATCAGTCCTTTAATTCAAAAACCTCGATTCTTATGGATTTGAGAGATTTTGAAGAATTCCTATCTTTTCAAAACGAGCCCTGCAATCCCAACTGATCAATCTAATCAATCCATTAATTCATTAGGAACTGACCCAAGTATTGAATCTGCGTCAATTAGGGTCATTTGTCCATAAGCCATAGGATTGGTAGCCAATTAAAAATGACAAGAAATCCAACCAAATTTGTGGCTTTCTTAAGCTTTCTCACTTTGATTCTACCATTTACCTACTTACTCATTTAATCAACTCTGAATGAGCTCAGCCATGTGGCTCTAAATGAGTAGACTGTCACTAGTTCCTACATCTAGAGCTTATTTCTGTGGCTTTAATAGACATCTGACTAGTTCATTTTGGTTATACTTCAATATAATGTAATGTAGTCTACAGTGGGAGAGAGCTGTGATCTAGACTGGGGTGGCCAAGAGAGGTCACCCAGAGGAGGGACTGGATACTAGAGCTGTCATGGAGGACTAGGTAGGCACTTGCTTGGTGGGGGAGGAGGGGAGAGCTCATCCCAGGCAAAGGGAGCTGTGCAGTTATACCCACGAGAGGGTGTGTGCAGGGGTGGCCACCCTTTCTTCTTTTCTGCCATACATTGGAAGAATAATAGTTGTCTTGGGCCACACAGTAAATACACAAACATTAATGACAGATGATTAGCAAGAGAAAAGGTCTGTACATACTTTTTGTGACATCTGACACCACAGATAAGCAAGAATAGTCCTCACAAAATTAGCATGAGGCCCATAGGCTACAGGTTGAACATTCTGGTATATAGGGACTTTGGGAAATTGTAAGAAACTCTGGATGGTTTGGAATATGAAATGGAAGGTAGGGGTGTGTGTGTGTATGTGTGTGTGCATGTGTGTGTTTTCATGAGGAATGGGGGGAAGGTGATATCAAGAGCTGACAGAGTTCTAGACTTACAACCAGAAAGGACTCTGGGGAGCTTTAAGTAAAGAACTGGCCAGACTCCTGACCTGGCCGCTGGGTGGACTCATCCATCTTGGGCCCAATCAGGCTTAGCTGGCTGCCAGCCCAGGCCAGGCCCAGCACACCTCCAACACAGGCAAGGCCTGGGAGAAGATGCAGGAGGCACTGACCTCCTGGCCTTGCCATGATGTACGTGCGGCTGGTGAGCCATCCTGTCTCTCTCGGGGGTTCTGGCCTCTCTGAGTGTGATTTCCTTACCCACTATGTGACAACAGTCTCAGCCCTAGGTAAGCAGTGGCTGTTGGGAGTGGGGGGAACACTCCCAATAGTGTTTGCTCCCAGAGTGGAGCAAACACTCTGGGCCATTGTCAAAAGGCCACAAATAGGCAATGGACCCCTGAGGTCCCACTTTTAATTCTACTCTATGTCTCATGTCTATTTCTTTACCGTTGTTTCTAACTCTATATTTCTTTAGTCGATTGCCGCCAATTTCCACAGGTCTTAGTGGACCCTGCTTCCGGGGTGGGACCCTGACACATTAAATACCAGTGGGGGGTTCTTGGAGCCTACAAAGGCTACTTCTTCAAGCCACACTACTCCATAGATGGTACTCACCCAGCAAGATGGGGTGACCTCATAGCAGACACAGGCCAAATGGGAGGAAGGAGTTGCCCTTAAGGAAAATGACTAACCAAAAGGAGTTTCCTTCTCTCATTTCTGTATTACTGCTTTTACTACATATGGAGGGAAAAAAGGAACATTAAAAAAAATTTTATTATTTAATTTGAAAGTGAAATGTTACCAGTATGTAGTCTCTTTTTAAACACTAGCTGCTCTTCCAAAGGTGTTTCATACTTCACAGTCTGGGCTTGATTCTGTAATTTCAAGAGAAAAGAATTCACAGGCTACTCATACAAATGGGATGTTGAGTTGCCCTCAGTCTACTCGTGGCTTTTGTGGAAGTTCTGGTCAAATGAGAGAATGATGGGTAGGTAGCTAGGCAGTGTGTTGTGAACTTGGCAGAGTGGATGAGAAGAACATAGGTTTGGTGTTCTCCGAGTCTTCTTTCCAGGGAGCAGGGGGCTGAATACTTGTTTGTTGAATGAATAACTCAATGTGGGAGGTTTGTTAGAAAAAAATTGGGAGGGAGGGCGAATTTCATGGTGGTCACTAGTCACAAAATAAAAGTTTGTGCATTTTCAGTTCTCGTACCAGAATCTAGTGGAAGCAAAACACAAAATTAAAGAACATATCTGAGGCCTTGGAAATAGATCATCCACAATTGTTCCTAAGAGGTGATGTGTAGGTGGTTAAACAAAATATGCTATTTCTATGCGAATGAATATTATTCAGCCTTAAAGAGGAATGCATGTTACAAAATGGACAAACCTGGGGACACGATGCTAACTGAAATAATCCAGACACAGAAGGAGAAATATTGTGTAATTCCACATGTAGGAGATACCTGGAATAGGCAAATTCAAAGAGATGGAAAATAGAAGAAAGGTGGTTAGGGGCTGGGAGAAGGGAGAAAAAGAGTTATTGTTTCACAGGTACAGAGTTTCTGCTGGAGATGATGACAAGGTCTGGAAACAGAAGCGAATGTATTTAATGCTGCTGAGTTATAAAAATGGCTAATATGGTAAATTTTATTTTATATCTCTTTTACCACAATTTTTTTAACATGTCAGAATGTTATGGGGTCACAAACATTTTGGTTACAGTTTGAGTCAAGATTATAATTGTGTCCATTCCTCCAGATGGTGTGCATCGTACCTGTTAGGGTGTGAATTTGCCTATCTCCCTCCCCCTGTTTCACCTGCTTCATTTCCGTTGAGTTTTTCTACTGTATGTACAAATGTGTGTTGATCATTTAGTTCCAATTGAAAAGCAAGCACATGTGGTGTTTGTTTTTCATTCTCATTATACTTCCCTTAGGAGGATGATCTCCAGTTCCATCCAGGTTGCTACAAAAGGTGTGAGTTCACCATTTTTTTAATGGATGAGTAATACTCCATGGCATATTTATACCACATTTTATTGTTCTGACCATGTGTTGATGGGCACCTGGGTTGTTTTCAAATCTTTGCAACTATGAATTGTGGTGCTATAAACATTCAAATGCAAGTATCTTTTTTATTGAATGACTTTTTTTCCTTTGGGTAAATACCCAGTAGTGGAATTGCTGGATCAAATGGTAGGCCTACTCTTAGTTCTTTGAGGAATCTTCATACTACCTTCCATAGAGGTTGAACTAGTTTGCAGTCCCATCTGCAGTGTGTAAATGTTCCTTTTTCTCCTCATCCATGCCAGCATCTGTTATTTGGGGACTTTTGGATAAAAGCCATTTTCACTGGAATTAGGTGATATCTCATTGTGCTTTTGATTTTTAGAGATATTGATAATTAGAGATATTATCTATCTTCCTTTGTAAAGCTTCCGTTCATCTCTTTTGCCCACTTTGTAATGGGGCTGTTGACATCTTCTTGCTGATTTGCCTGAGCTCTTTGTAGAGTCTTGTTATGAGCCCTTTCCTGGATGTATAGTATACAAATACTTTATCCCATTCTCTAGGTTGTCTATTCACTCTATTGATTGTTTCCTTGGCTGTGCAGAAGCTTTTTAATTTAATAAGGTCCTATTTAAGTCAAGCTGAGAAACAAATCAAAGACTCAATACCGTTCACAATAGCAACAACAAAAATAAAATACCTAGGAATGTATGTAACCAAGGAGGTGAAAGACCTTTACAGGGAGAACTAGGAAACGCTGAGGAAAGAAATCTCAGAGGATGTAAACAAACGTAAAAACCTATAATGCTCAAGGATCTGCAGAATCAACCTTGTTAAAATGTCTATCCTGCTTAATATGATGTACAGATTCAATGCAATCCCCATTCTTTGAAGATCTGGAAAAGATAATTTTATCTTTCATGTGGAACCAGAAAAGACCCTGAATAGCCAAAGTAATTTTCAACAACAACAACAACAACAAAACAAATTGGGAGGGCAATCACTTTATCAGGCTTTAAGAAACACTATAAGGCTATAGTAACCAAAACAGCATGATACTGGCACAAGAACAGAGACATAGACCAATGGATCAGAATAGAGATCCCAGATAAAAAACCATCCTCATATTGTCATCCGATCTCTGACAAAGCGCACAAAAACACACACTGGGGAAAAGGATCCCTATTCAATAAATAGTGCTGGGAAAACTGGATAGCCACCTGTAGAGGACCACTCTACATGCATCTCTCACCACTCACAAAATTAGTCCACGATGGATAGCAGACTTCAGGGATGAAACTGTAAGAATCATAGAAGAAGAGATTGGATAAACTCTTATAGATTCCAGCCGAGGCAGAGAATTCAGGAAGAAAGCCCCAAAGGCAATCACAGCAATAACACAAATGAATAAATGGGATGTGTTTAAATTAAAAAGATTTTACCACAATTTTTTAAAAAAGGCAATGCGTAGGAAAGAAACAAATGAAGGAATTAGCAGTAAAATGTTGCAATGGCACAAACAGAAAGAGTAGTTCAAGAGCATGTGGACCAATTCAGTGGGGTACAATTGATTACAGGCCTCTTGTCAAGAGAAGAAAACCCCTGTTCTTTTTCTTGACACTATTTTTAGGCAGTCAGTGAGATCCCAGCTAAGTAAGTATCATGTTCTCTTATTCTTCTGCAAAATCATCATTGGCAAGTACTTTTCCCTAATTCCATTTCTGTTTATATGACACTTCATTTTCGAATAAGCTGATAGAACTCAAACTGGGGTTATTGAAAAGCCTTAAAAATTTGATAAATTGATTACTTTTAGTTTTAAATCTGTCTTCATTGCACATGAGGTCAGACAAGTAAGTTCACGAACTCATCCTAGAAAAATTGCTCCATACCTCATTGCTGAATAGCGCTATGGTTATTTTCAAAGTACTCCCCTTGGCTATTTGGTGACAATAGTGATATTCAGAGATGAGGTATGTAGCATTTTTTCTAGGACGAATTTGCAAACTGAAATGTTAGGCCTTGTACAATGACAGCTCTGATATCCATTCCAGATAAAGAATTCCAAAATTGGGCGGTGCCTGTGGCTCAAAGGAGTAGGGCGCCGGCCCTATATGCTGGAGGTGGCGAGTTCAAACCCAGCCTGGGCCAAAAAAAAAAAAAAGAATCCCAAAATTGTTTTGAAGAGTGGACTAGGCACTGTCATCTGTGCACAACCTCAAAGGTGACTGTAGTAAGGATGAGGTATGTAGCACTTTTTCTAGGATGAGTTTGCAAACAATTGACCTCAGAGAATGCATGCATACACAAACAAAGCTTGGGTAAAAATTAAATAAATAGTTATAATGTGATTAGTGGTGTTATATATTATTTTCCTAGATTGGAGCCCTTTGTTATGTCTTGCAAAACTTTAGCTTGGATTTTGTATTTTTAACTCTTGTGCACATTTATGGAAATTCATTAAAGGGACAAGCCTGTATTTTAAATTTATCTACATCAAACAGTTGAAGAGGCCAGGTGTGGTGCCTCTCACCTGTAATCCTAGCCCTCTGGGAGGCCAAGGTGGGAGGATCCCTTGAGTTTAGAAGTTTGAGACCACTTGCTCAAAAGTCAGACCCCCATGTCTACTAAAAATCAAAAAACCAGCGAGTGTCACTGTGGGTGCCTGTAGTCCCAGCTATTCAGGAGTCTGAGACAAGGAGATCACTTGAGCTCAAGTTTGAGGTTGCTGTGAGCTACGATGATGCCACAGCACTCTACCCAGGGTGACAAAGTGAGACTCTGTCTCAAAACAAAAACAAAAACAAAACAATTAAAGAGCAAGAGGGGAATTTTGAGGGACACCAAGAAGCAGGGCTGACCAGGACACAGCCTGTGGCTGGATTTGGAATCACACAGGGCTCAGCACCCGGAGAAGGGGCCGGGGCTGCTGCTGGACAGCAGTTCTCGGAAGAGCTGCTTATCAGAAT
This sequence comes from Perodicticus potto, assembly GCA_963574655.1. Lineage (NCBI taxonomy): Eukaryota > Metazoa > Chordata > Mammalia > Primates > Lorisidae > Perodicticus > Perodicticus potto. Next base: position 6,274 of record CAUYRH010111341.1, on the reverse strand, counting down.
CAGAGGCTTTGGTGGACTCCAAATGGCACAGTCACAAACAGTAACAGCCCCTAAAAATAACAACTGCAACCCCAGCAGAACAAAAGCCCTGCTATGTGGGAAGTATAATGGGAAATGTATTGATTGGTATTTTTATCCAGATACGTGAATAGTGATCCCAAGTAGAGATGCTCCCCTTTTCTACAAAGAAGGACAGCACAAAACACGGGTCACATCAGCAGAGGCTTTGAGCAAGAATGACAATGGAGTTGCAAGATGTGTGTGAGGAATTTTCTGGTTGCAAGTGGCTAGAATGGAACAAAAATCAGCTTTCATGTGTTCATTCACTGTCTCCTTTTACTCTTCTTGGTGAGCTCCTACTATATATATGCCAAGCATGGTTCTAGGTGCGTGGAGGATTTCAGTGAACCAAAGCACCTTCTCTGTCCTCATGGAGCATATAGTCTAGAACAGTTGTCCCCACCCCTGGCCTCAGACTGGTAACAGTCCCTGGCCTGCTGGAAACCAGGCTGCATAGCAGGAGGTGAGTGGCCAGAGAGGGAAGGAAGCTTCCTCTGTATTTACCGCCGCTCCCCATGGCTAGTCATTGCCTGAGCTCTGCCTCTGTCACATCAGCAGTGGCATTAGATTCTCAGAGGAGCACAAACGCTGCTATAAACTGTATATGTGAGGGATGTAAGTTGCATGCTCCAAGAGCTATGGAAAAATTTTCGTCTGCGAAACCAGGCCCTGAGGCCAAAAAGGTTGAGGACTGTTGGTCTAGTTGGAAGAGACAGAGTATGAAATAAACATTATCCATAAGTCAATTCTATAATGTGTTAGGAAGTGGTAAGTTTGCATAAAAGGGGAACAGTATAGCTGCAAAAGGAAAATGGAAGTGCCGGGGCAGGGGCAGCCCTGATGAGCGGGATAAAGGAAGAGAGCCTCCCAGGCAAAGGTGTGAAGGCCCCAGAACAGGAACCTGCCCAGCTGAGTCCAGGCCTGTGGCTGCTGCAGGGCAATCCAGGCAGGTGGAGAGAGGGAAAGACCATGCGGGTTTTCACCTGGGTGGACTGTGGAGCCATGCAGGGCTCTGAGCAGAGAGGTGAACTCGCCTGGCAGATTTTAAAATTGGACACTTTGCTGTCATATTGGGAATTGAGAGTAGGGGACGAGGTCAGAACAGGTGGCAGGGTGTGTGCTGAGGAAGGGTCTGAAGGTGGAACCTGCATGATTTCCCGGAGTTTGCATGGCGCGTGAAGGGACCAGGTGGGCTCTGAGATGTTTGTACTAAGTGATGGAAGGATGGAGTTGCCGTCTGTTGACAGGGAGGGCTGTGGGGATAGCAGGTTTGGCGTGAAGCTCAGGAGTTCACTTGGAACCCTTGGAGACGTCTGTTCGACATCTGAGCAGACGAGTGGTGTTACTAGTCCCCTACTGCTGCCGGAACAAGACCACACATTTGGTGACTTAAGATAGCACAGATGTATTATCTTACATGTTTAGGGGTGAGACGTTGTGATGTCCAGGTGTTCCAGGGCAGCATTCCTTCTGGGGGCTCTGTGGGGCCTATCATTTTCCTCGCCTTGTCTGGCCTTTAGAGGCTGCCCTCGTCCCTTGGCAGTGGCCACTTCGTCTCCAGGGTACGTCACTGCTCCTCTGTGCCCTCAGCACATTCCCTACGCTGACTCTGACCTCCTTACCTTCCTCTTGTAAGGACCCTTCCGATAACATCAGGATGCTCTTCCCATCTCAAGATCATGACATTAGTCACATCTGCAAAATTATTTCAGTCTGCGGTTCTGCTGAGAGGTCCGGGCTGAAGGAAATAGCACTTAAGGGGGGAAATTAGTGCCTCCTATTACATGCTGGACCCTAGATTCAGAGATTGAAAAGTTGTCTCCATTATTCTCTTTCTTCTCTCTCTTTCCCTCCTCCCCCCCACAGCCTGCCTTCGTCCCATCTCTTGGCTCTGGTGTCTCTACTGGGTCCTTTCTCTCCTACTGCAGGATCAGTGCAGATGTGGTTTTCAATAGCTCCAGGCTTTAACCCACCTTAGTGGGAAAACCCAGAAAAAAGATAGAACTTGTCTCTTGTGGAGTCTGCATGCTAAATCCCACAGGCAGGCTCTCAGGGGGCCTGCCTAAATCACATTGCTAGTTAGATGAGGCTCCCTGCGTCACGTTGGTGGACAGTGATGGTTGGTCCCAACAGAACAGAATAGAATGAGGGGAGGGGCATTTCTCCAGCGTATAGGGGATGGGGCTACTTCTAGAAGGGAGGAAGGATACTGGCGAGGCAGAGCCTGGGCTGCAAATGCTTCTGAGTTCTACGCTACAAATGCTTCTGACTTTTACATCTAAGCTGTGTATAAACATCCTTCATGCAGCCATTCACTCGCCTCCACCGGGTACTGACTCATAGGCAAACTTGTTTCTTCTCTGCACCTCCTTCTCTTCCCACCTCAGCACATTTTAAAGTAATTTCAAGACATCATATCATTTTTCCTGTAAATATTTTAGCATGTAATATTACAGAACAAGGAGACTTCTTAAAAACTAAACCACAATACCATTATTGTACTAAAAAGAAATTTATCATTATTAGCTTTTCAGTCAATGTTCACATTTCCCCCATTGTCTCATACATGATTGTTTGAACGACCCGAATAAGGCTGAGCCTTTCCATTTGGTGCAGAATTTTCTTCTGAAATGCCCCGCAGAGGGTTTGTTTGTCTGAAGTCTCTACCACCACGCGCTCAGTTCCGCGTTCTTGATCGTCTACACAACATGCTCATTGTGCATTGACCAGGGCAGTGACCCTGCTCTTGTCACTGTCACAATTTCACTTCCTTCATTCACTCCCTTGACACACCGAGCTGGCTTTAGCACACCAAGTATTCCGGAGTCATTTTGAAAGTGGCAGATGTGGTTTAGGTGTGTTTGGCTTTGAAAGTCCCCAGAGATCTGGAGATGCAGCCAAACTCCTGGCCCCCCTTTCCCCTTTGCTTTCCCATTAGGACAGGAGGACAGAGGTGTTTCCTCCTAATAAGTCTCTCCAGGTGGGCTTTTGTCTGAAAGTTTCAAATTCCAGTCTGCCCCAGAACTTTCCTTAAGTGGGTCCACCGAGACCTTGCCAAGACAGACAAATTGCTGAGTCGAGGCTTGAACTTCCCTCTTTGTGGTTTGCGCTGTGAGGCTTTTGACCTGTCCGTGTATCCCTCAGATGTATTGAGGTTTAAGTGGTGCTCTGGGGCAGGGAGGTAGAGAGAAGAAAGGGGGTTATACAAAACAGACAGACGACGCACTGTCAAGCCTCACCTCTAGAAAGGTGCCAGCAATTCCCACTACAAATTTTGGTATAGTTGCTCATGCTGTTGCAGTCACATTTACTATGATATCATAAATACTTCTGTTCTTACGTGTTTTCCCTTACTTTGATTTTTTAAAAGCTCCATAGTATCCAAGGCCTTCTTACCTAGCGGAAAGGTTAATCTAGCGAGTAGTGAAAGAAACACTCCAGAGTCAGGAGAACGGTGTCCCAGGCCTGCGTGCCACTAATTGGAAATCTGACCGAAGGATTATTCCCTAAATTCTCAGCGTTTTCTCTTCCATTAAACAGGTACCATATTGCTTTCTCCACAGGACTGTTAGAGATGAAACAAATTAATAAGGTTGTAGGGCCTTTGCAAACTCTAATGTTTGAAAATAAGGAGTTAATAACTGTGTTTGGATGCAGGGAGGATGTAGAAACTGTGTAGTTAGTTCTCCCTGTCACTCAAAGGTACTCAGACCTTGAAATCAGAAGCTGCAAGTTCCAGCTGTGCTCCAGTTGCTAGCTGGGGGAGGGGCTCAGGAAATAGCTGTCAAGCTGGGCTTGCGTTGTTTTCCCCATCCCCTCCCTCCCATGTGTAAGCAGGGAGAATCACTAAAGCATAGCAGTGTTACAACCAGAATGCAGTAAGGACAGGAAGAATTGTAGCTCTGATTCCTTTATAAATGAAGCTGAGCATCTCAGATGTTTTGATAGGCTCATGAGGATTTGTGAAATTTTCTCCTTCTTCACATGCCTTTGAATCTTGATTTTTTTTTTTTAGAATGAAAACAGTAAATCTATGCTGAATTAAACCATAAGCAGAGGAGAATTATGCATGTAAGTATGGTGGTTATTTACACTTCTCTCACTGAACAGGTGATTACAGCATTTCTACAGTGTAATAGATCAACGTGCACATTTGGATTCTATTAATCGGAGCTGCAGATGTGGTCTGACAATGCCTCTTAACCATTCTGTTCCCTCGCCTGTTTTCTCTATTCCTCTTCCCAGATACATTTCTCCCAGGAGACAGTTTTCTTCTGGACTAGACTCTTACTCGTCCCAATCCATATTTGGTAGTGACTTGTGCTTACTGTATCCATGAAAAAGGACTGACGACACTTGCCTGCCTCCCTGGCGCTCGGGCAGGGCTAAGTGATTCATTCCGGCCAGTGGGCAGTGAGGGAAAGAGCTGTGTCCCTCGTGGCTGAGCAGTGAGAAGTCCATGCACAATTCTCCAGGCTTTCTGTCCTCCCCTCCTCCACGGAGGAGGCCACAGGTTCAGGTTGTTGCAGCCACCCGACTGGAGAGCCCGGTGGACCTTAACTTTGAGTCACCACGTGAAGATAATCTCTTTGGAGCATACCTGGCACACACTAGATGAATGTGATTGGCACATCAATTTGGGTAATGTCAATGCCAGTGAGTTCTGAGGCATATTTGCTGTTGTGGCACAGTCTTCTCAATTTTGCCTATACATTCCAGCTCCAAAATCGCTTCAGACTATTCTCCAGTTGTTAAACTTTTCTTGCATATGTATGTGGACTGTAAGTCCAGAAAAATTTGATGTATTTATATTTTTTAGATCATACTGAAGTATTTTCTGAACTGTGGCATACACACCACTGGTGGTATTTGAGTGAGACATAGGTAGACTTATTTGTATTTTAGATGTTTATTTACATTCATAATTTGCTCCCACTTAATAGCATATGAGGTATCTTTTTTCATTCTTAGTGGTTGCGTAAATGTTCCTTTTATTTATTTATTTTTTTGTTAAGCATGCCTTGGCTGGGTTCAAACCTACCACCCATGGTGCATAGGGCTGGCTCTCAAACCACAGAGCGACAGGCACCCAGCCATCAATGTTTCTTTTCAAGTAACATTGGGTGAAAGCAAATGACTTAGGTATCCAATAGATATAAATGTAACTGATAGGCAGACCTGGCAAAAGTTCCAAAGTGGTATTCAAATGATTGAAGGTTTGGGAAATGCTGTATGATAAATTACACCTGTAGGGTGGAATGTCTGTTAAAAAAGATCTCCACCAGACCCAGAGAATTTCATTTTTGACGCCTAGAGGATAGCATTCAATTTAGGTATATTCAAACGAGTAGCTGATATCATAAATTTTTCCAGGAGCTTAAACAATAAAAATCCCAGTCCCAGTCCAATTCTTTGAGGTCAGTTTCACTGTCTTTCTCATTATTCTTTGCTCTCAAGAGGTTCTGTTTCCCATAAGCATATTACTCTCAAATCAAAGATTAACATCCATGCCACTGCAACATTTAGGAATTTAAAATGTGTACAAAGCTGATATTTTTTAAATAATGATTTTCTGTCCTTTGATTCTAACAATTCAGAAAGAATGTTGCTATTGGTCTGATGGAAGTCGCGGGTGTAGCCCCGTGGTATCCATCCTTTAGCCGTTGCTGGCCTGGCCCTGATCACAACAAATGTCTTTGTATCATGATCATCCTGTGTGGATGTGCTTTCCCTTCTCTCACTCTACTGGGGATTAAAATGTGAAATGAAGAGCAGCACGCTGGTCAGTGACGTGGACGGCAAACCTTGTTCCTGTGTCGTAACAGGTCTTGCGTTTCAAATACAGCCATGATCCTGTGTCATCCAGTAAATTTATTACCAAATAAAATACAGCCACGAGAATATTTTATCAATAGCCTTCTATTAATTCGTGTTTTTTTCTATTTCTTCCAACTCTTTATTTCTGTAATACTTTTATTATTTATTTATTTATTATTAAATCATAGCTGTGTACATTAATGCATTTATGGGGTACAATGTGCTGGTTTTATATAAAATTTGAAATACTTCAAGCTGGTTAACATAGCCTCACCGCACTTTCTTAATTATTATCTTAATTAGTGGGACCACACCTATGGTGCATGGTGTGAAGTTTACTAAATGTAGAATATAAATGTCTTAACACAATAACTAAGAGGGTGCTGTGAAGGCTATG
>CAUYRH010111340.1:0-12145 GCA_963574655.1 Perodicticus potto | reverse complement strand
CTGTAGTCCCAGCTACTTGGGAGGTGGAGGCAGGAGACTCGCTTGAGCCCAGGAATTGGAGGTTGCTGTGAGCTGTGATGCCACAGCACTCTATCCAGGGTGACAGCTTGAGGCTCTGTCTCAAAAAAAAAAAAAAAAATTAGGAATTATAATACAAGTGTAGCTTAAGGAATCCCAAGAATACTAAACAACTAAATAAATAAACGAAGCCCTGTAGAGCAATAGTCTGTGTTAACTTCCTCTCTTTAAAGGAGAAATTTAATTGCTTTAAATCAAATTAGAGTTACTTAAATTGAGCAAAATTTCAATGGACATTTTGACAAGATTGGTTATTTTGTTTATTTACATATATATCTGCATTTTTTAAAAATGTAAAAGAATGTCCCAAGTTTTTAATCATTTTCATTTCCTCCAGGGAATGCTAACAATTGTGACAAGTAGTCAGTGCTTCTCAAATTTAAGATGCATAAGAATCACCTACAAGACTTTTAAAATGCCCTTTCTGGGCCCCAACCTCAGAATTACTGATTCAGTGCGTATCATGAGAGGGCCTGAAAATTTGCATCTAACAAGCTTCCATGTGTGACTACTGGCGTGCATATCACACTTTGGGTTTGCACAGTCTAGAGACATTAGTATGCCAAAATAAACCTGTCTATGTGGCAAATAGGTTTCATATTAATAGTGCTAATATAATCACACTGTATTACTGTGTGTGTGTGTGTGTGTGTGTGTACACTGTGCGTGTATTTTAAAAGCATTTCAGAGAACATAGCATGTACAAGGGCTTAGAGAAGGGAACAGCAAGACATGTTTAGGGACATGGAGTTTGCTTTCTGGAACAAAAGCAGGAGGGATGCCAAGAACTAGGTAGAGGTCTGATCATAACAAAGGGCTTGTGTATCCTAAAGAATTCAACCGGTTACTTAACCTGGTAAGAAAAGGAATGGAAAAGAGAAAATCGAAGATTCACAGGACATCTCAAGGAGGTAGAGTTAATGATAGCACAGAATTTGGCCAAAGATAATTTAGCTAACCCAAGAATCTTACTGAAATGACACGTTAGTTGAAAATTAATCTCTTGTGTATCTGGTCTCTTCAGTGCTGGTAATTTTTGTGTACCATGTGACGACTTACATATTCTTAAATGTGACATGTTTTCCATTATTTTCCAGATTCTTTTTTAATTCACTGATAGTCAGCTAATCATCCTTGTCCAAAATTGATTATAATAATGAACAATTGGAATACCAAGATATTAATAATAGAAGTACCTTATCAAAAAACAGGTTTTCTTTTTGTAAAAGCAATGCATAGTCATTACAGAAGCCATAGATGAGCAAATAAACCTCACTTAATCCCACCCACATTTAGAAAAGTCACTGCAAAATTCCCTGGAGACTAACTTCTTAGATTCTTTCCTATGTGTATGTATATTCTTTCCTACCAAAATAGGATTCCACCATATATGTTTTGAAAACCAGCACAACTTGTTTAAGCAACCCGCCGATTGTTGGACATTTGCACAATTCTAACTTAATTCCTGTTGTCTGACATTTAGGCTGTTCCAAATAATTCTCTCATCAGCCAGACAAAGATGGGATAGATATTCTAGGCCAAAATACTGCCTGTGCAGAGGCTTAGAGTTGAGATGATAGAAGCATTTTGAGAAGAGAGAGATGTACAGTAAGGCTGGATCATGAACGGTGAAAGGTGATGAGAAATGGAGGTTGACAAAATTAATACCTTGCAACTAATAACCTATAGTTGGACATCCTGGGTACTAATTATCCAAAATTAGGGGAAAAGTAGAGGAAAAAAGGCAAGTAAAAAGAGAAAAAATCTGCAGCCTATCACTAAACCTTATTCTTTTCAACCAGATTGTTTTAATACTTTTTCACCAACTTGATTTGGACTAAATTGGTTTTGGCAAATGGCTTTCAATCAAATGTTCTAGATCCAAATTCACAGGATTTGGGGGCTTATTGAGCTGCTGGCGCCAGCTCACACAGGCTCTCAAGTCAGTTCTGCCATCTTTCAGAGATGTCACCTTGGTAACTTGAAATCAGCAAACACTACAGATCAGGGATTTTTTTTCCTGTTTTCATGAAAGTTGGTTCTCTAGCACACCACTAGATGTAGCTGAGTGAAACGGCAGAAGTCCAAAATAAACGTTTTGGGTTTTGACTTGGGAACTGAACATTAAAGTCAGAGATCAGCACAGGGATTCATGAGCGTTGGAGTCAGGACTAGACCCAGGGTTTGAATGCTAACTGCCATTTTTCTGCCATTTCAATCAGAATAATTAACTTCTTTAGGCCTCAGTTTCTTTATAAGTGAAATGGGGTCACTAATATTTAGCTTACAGGATAGTTACAGAAATTAATCCTTGAGAGAGAGAGCTCCTTCTCCCTAGAGCACAGAACCATGGTGTCTTTGTGGTATTTCATCACGCCATAAAGTACTGCTTTCCCAGGACAATGCCTTCCACTGCCAGAGGAAGCATGAAACTTCCCAAAGCCCCCTAGGAGTTAAACCTCTGGGCTTAACGTACAGGAGAGCTAAGGATGGCATGAGAGGCATTTCATTCTGCCACTGACCCTTGCAAATATCAGAAGTTGTTTCATACAGACACATTACTATGTTGGAGCTTGGCTGCTTAAAGTGCAAGAAGGGTGCTGTGCTGATGTTAAAACCTTAGTTCAAGAATGCTAAGAAAAGTAGTGGAGGAATGAAAGAAGAAAGCATTTCTTTTGAAATGATAAAAATGAGTTACTCAATAGAAAAGACCTCTTTGAAAGTCATGTTAATTTTCTTCTAAATTAATTTGCTTTCTGCTGAAAGCTATTTTCAGAAAATGATACCTTGTCCTGTGTATATCTGACTCCAACTTTCATATTTAAATGGTACATTTGCCAAGGTCTCGTACTTGGATGAATTCCTGATGCATATTCAGCGAGTACTAATGGAAGAAAAATAGATGAACATACATTTTAAAAACTGCAATATGTTAGGTATTTCTTTTAGCTTATGTTCATTGACCATATGAAGACATTTTTATCTTTATCTGCAAGAGCAAAATATTTCATCTTATCTTACAAGATGTAAAACAACAAAACAGATGTGTTTTACTTTTAAAGTTAGGTATATTGCTAAACAATATCAATTTTTAATCTCTCTAACTCTCCCCTCCTTTCCTCCTCACAATTGCAAGACACAGATCCAGTGAGAGGGTCACCTGGCAGTCCATCTCATAGTGGTCAGGAAGAGTAGACCCCTGATCCTGGAGCCTGAGGACAACATACCCAAAGCCAAGTCCAAGAAGTAATGACAAAATAAAGCTAGGAAATTGACTTCCAACTAGGATTTTGTTAAGGCCTAGCTTAACAAAACAGGGGTTGAGCCAAAAACCAGATGTTAGATGTGGGGTGTGGGTGTGAGGAAGCAATGCGAAGAAGCAACTGGGAAGGCTGAGAGTGAAGAAAGGGAGAGGAAGCCATGAAGAAAGTGCTCAGAATGGATTTCAGACCAGGAGGGCCAGCGCCCAGGCAGCATTGTCACAGGAGCCTAAGCTGGGTCGCTGTGGCCTTCTTTATATTCATTCATCCACCCACTTGTAAACCATGGTCCCAGGGGCCTATAAGGTCAAAACTATTTTCACAGTACTAAGGCATTGTTTGCCTTGTTTCACCCTGTTGACTTTTTGCATGGATGTTGCAAAAACAATGGTAGGTAAAATTGCAAAAATCAAAACAGTAGCACCAAACTGCAGTAGTAATCATTATATTCGTCACCACCTTGCCCCCACAGTTTAAAAACAATTGTTAGTTTTACTTAGGAATATTCTTTTTTTTGCGACAGAGCCTCAAGCTGTCACCCTGGATAGAGTGCCCGTGGCATCACAGCTCACAGCAACCTCCAATTCCTGGGCTCAAGCAAGTCTCCTGCCTCTGCCTCCCAAGTAGCTGGGACCACAAGTGCCTGGCATAACCCCCAGCCATTTTTTGGTTGCAGCTGTCATGGTCGTTTGGCGGGCCCGGGCTGGATTCGAACCTGCCAGCTCAGGTGTACGTGGCTGGCACTTTAGTCCATTGAGCCACAGGTGCCAAGCCACTTAAGAATATTCTTGATGAAGCATTAAAAATTACTAAATCTCAATCCTCAAATGAACATGTTTTTAATATTCTAGGAAGTATCCATACAGCATTTCCATTGTATCCCAAAGCACAACAGTTTTTCCAGGAAAAGCATTTGCATGATTGTTTAAGTTGCGATCTGAACTGGCCACTGTTTTAGTGGAATACTATTTTCATTTGAAAGAATGACTGACTGACAGACTATAGTGATTCAGACCTGAGTATTTGGTTGACATTTTCTCAAAACTGAAGTAAGTGAGCCTGTCATTTCAAGGAAAACAACTGACAGTACATTCGTATTTGTTGCCAATGATAAAATGCAAGCTTTCAAGTGAAAATTAGAATTTGGGAAACTTGTATCCACCACTGTGAACTTGACAGTTTCTCAATACATACAGACTTTTCTGATGAGTTCAGTGATGACATTAAATATGATTTTTTTATATTATAAAATGAAAGGTACTAATTTTTAAAGATCTTTATAAGTCATTGAATAAATATTTATCAGTGACCAATGGATGATGTTACAAAATCATGAATCTTGCTTGGGTGTAAAATCCATTGAAAGTAAAAGATATACCAATGTATTTTAATGTAATAAAGTATAAAAAGGTGATTGATGTGGTTTTGAATTCTACATTGCAGCTAGCCTTTAGAAAATACCATTTACTGAGTTATAGTGTAGTATTAAAAAAGAATATCTATAATTGTCTGAAAAGACTGTTAAAAAAACTGTACCTCTTTTTTTTTTTATTTTCAGCCACTCTGTGCTTTTGTTTTTGTTTTTTTCTGAATATTACAGGGATGCACACATTTTGTTTACATAATTTGCTTTTATATATTTTAAATCAAAGTTGTAAGTGTGCTCTTTACCAGAATATGTGCCCTGCACCAGTTAGGTATGAATTTACCTTATCCCTCTATCCCACCTACTCGATTTCCATTGAGTTTACTTCCATATGAGCACATTTAAGGGTTGATCAAATAGTTCCGAGTTAATATTGAGTACATATGGTGTTTGATTTTCCATTTATGTGATACTTCACTTAGAAGAATGGTCTTCAATTCCATTTATGTTGTTATAAAAAATACTAGATCACCATTTTTTTTAATGCTGAGTAGTACTTCATTATGTACATATGCCACATTTTATTAATCCATTCATGTATTGATGGACACTTGGGTTGTTTCTACATCTTTGCAAATGTGAATTGTGCTCCTATGAAGTGCAAGTGCTGGTATGAAGTGCACTTCAAGTGCAAGTGTCTTTTTGATAAAACATCTTTTCTTTCCTTTGGGTTAATACCTAGCAGTGGGATTCTAGGAAAAAACATAGGTCTGCTTTTAGTTCTTTAAGGTATCTCCCTACTAATGTCCATAGAGATTGTACTAGCTTGCCGTCCCCCCAACACTGGAATAAGTGTTGCTTTCTCTCTGCATCCACACCAGCATCTGTTGCTTTGGGACTTTTTGATATGAGTCCTTCTCACTGGTGTTAGGTGATATCTCATGTGGGTTTTATTTGATTTGATTAAAGATGATGAGCATTTTTTCATGTGTTTCTTGACTATTAGACTATCTTCCTTTGAAAAGTTTGTGTTCCTATCTTTTGCCCACTTTTTAATGAAGTTGTTTGATTTTTTTTTTTTTTTTTGCTGATTTGCTTGAGTTCTTTGTAGATTCTGGTTATCAGCCTTCCTCTTTTCAACTACATATCTTCTTTGTGAGGCTACCTTTTTCTTTATGTACTACAGCCATATCTCTACAAAGAGAAGTCAGAAACAGGTATGAGAATCTAATCTATTAAGCAGTATGTTTTAAATACATGTGAAAATATAAAATCATAATATTCTTCTCACACTTTGGTTTAGAAAATGAATTTTCATAAAAATATGTTATTTATGTTAACATTCAGTAGATTTAATATTTTACAGTGAATATTTTTAAATTTTTTGAGGTTTAATACTCTTTTCTGGTATGGTAAATATTGATAAATTCAACCCACATAAACAGAAGCTCTACGGTTCTCAATATTTAAGCGAGTAAAGGAATCCTAGAGCCAAGAAGTTTCAGAACCATTGCTCTAGTACATATAGAGTGCTGTGTACCAGGCCTGGGATGATACCGAGAGAGCCACTTCGTGCCATTAAAGAGTCTACAGTTAAACAGAGAAGTCCCATAAAATGTGGTAGGTGCTATGATAAGAGAAGCACAGGATGATAGGGGAGCACATGACAGGGCACGTGGACCTATTTAGGGAAGATTTCCAGGAGGAATTAATGTCTCTGTTTATTCTTGAAGGGTAAATAAGAGTTAGCCAGGCAAAGAGGGGAGAATGACGACTCTGGGTAAATGGGGAAACATGCGCAAAGATCTCCATGCAAAAGATCATGGTGTCATTGCAAAAATAAAAGAAATAGAGTATACCCAGAACACAGGGTGAAGGGGGATGGTGGAACATAAGGCTAAACTAGAGGACAGCAGCCACGTCCTGAAGGGCCTTGTGAGGTCAGGAGTTAGGACCTCTTCCTAGAGGAAATGATATTAGAGTGTTTGAAAGCAAGAAAGTGACATCAGATTATATTTTAGATCCCACTGGCTGTAGAGAAGGGGTTGCCCATTAGAGGTCATTGTAGCAATCAGAGAGCTGATAGAACCTAGATGAGGGTGTGTCTGGGATGTTGGAGAGATTGTGTAAAAAGATAGGGTATGGAAAGATGTGGAAAGATTTCAGAGAGACTTTTATGGAATAGTTTAGAGATCTGGATACATAGACTGGATGTGGTTAAAGAGGGAAAGGTAGGCATCAGGGTTTCAAGTTCAGCACCTGGGAGTAATGATAATGTTCACTAACAGAGAACACAGGAGGTGCAGGTTTAGAGAGGGGCAAGAGGAATTCCATGTGAGTTGCCTATGGTATATCCAAGCCGAGATGCACAGTCAGCATTGAGGTATGTGGTTCTAAAGCTAAAGAAGAATATCTGGATTCGAAGCACAGGCTCAAGAGTCATCCAGACATAAATCGTAACAAGCCATGCACCGAGTAAGATCTCTCAGAGAGGATTTAAATAAGAAGAGAAGACTGCCTAAGAGAGAAGCCCAGGGAGTACCAGTGCCAGTATTCAAGGGATAAGCAGAGGAGATTATGTAACTATTGCTGAAAATAGTGCCCAGAGAAGTGAGAGACTCCAGAGACTATGTAGTCATCAAGGCCAAATGAATCAAGTTTCAAGAAAGAACATTCGGGGAGGGGTCAGTGGTGACCAGTGCTGTCAAGAAGCCAGTGAAAGGAGGATTGAGAGGGTCGATTTGATTTGGCAAGAGAGGTAGTTATTGAATCATGTATTGTTTCCAGAACAATGTCAATGGAGTGGTAGGCTCCAGAAGTTAAAGAGTAAGGGAGAAAGGAGAGGAGAGAGGACAGAGGATGGGCAGAGGAGGGGGAGAGAAGATAGCAGGTGGAAGGGGAGATGAAGCAGATGGTGGGGACAGATTGACACTGATATGAGATTACTTTAATTCAGTGGGTTTGGGGGAAATGTGGAGAGAAGCCATATCTCCAACAAAGAACCAGGTTCCAAATCTAGACATGCGGTAAATGAGCATTAACTAAAGAAGTTGAGGATATAGGATAGTTTAAGAAGATCCATGGTGCTCAGTGGAAATAGGACGAAGTGAGCAGTAGGAGTTTAGATCAAAGGCAAAAAAGCACAAAGCAGTGTGAGGAAGAAGATACAGTAGACTGGAGGGCCAAGAGGGACCCACCAGAGCGCCCACACGTGGGTTTGGTGAGGAGACAGGCCAGTACCAGAGAGCTGGATCTTATTTTATACTTTGGTATTTAATTTCAGCAGTCTTAACCTTTTTACACATTGATGCATTTACATCCCCAAAATAGTGTTGCTCTTTTTAAAAAAAAAAAAAAAAAACAAAACAGCATTTTCTGGCCAATTCAAATTATCCTTACATGTTTCTGTTGTTTACTTTTATGTTAACCAGGTTAAATCTTCAGTTATGCCACCGCCATTAAGATGTAGAATAATCTGTTCATTATGAACACATTTATTGCTTCATTGAGTTGCCTATTTAAAATGCAGAAAACCACAAATTAAATGTAGTGCTTTTCCATTTTGAAAAAAGCAGATGAATGGGTACTATTTTCTTGAATACATCATGTTTGTCTTACATAATTAACAGTCCAGACTCATAGGCTGACAGATGCCAATCCTTGCTTGTTTTGATATTTGTTCCTCAGTGGTCATTATTGAAAGAGATGCTGCCTAAGACTTGAACGTGCCATGTTCTGCATCAGGGAAATGATAAGACAGATGTAACGGAGACAGTTGTTTTGGGGGGACAGCTAAGTGGTCTCCAAAATCTACTTTTCTAAGATTAATTATGCTGAGAATAGAATAATTAACTTCATTGAAATTGTAAAATAAAATAAATTATAAGTAGTTTCAATGTAAGATTAATCTATTAAATACTTCTAGACTCCAAGTTTTTAGAACTCTACTAAATATTTATTATATTTAAGACATCAATGTTTGTTCCAGATACATACTTTAATGCCATGTCATAATTTCTCTGGATTTCTAATAGTGATAAATGTTAATATACTTGAATTGGATATATATAAGCGTAGGCTACAATATAGTACAAGGGTGCTTTAAGGGAAAATCTGCAAGCAGTGCTTACTGGATCTAATCTACAAGTCAGACTCCACTTTGTTGTTGCCTTTTGACTGAACCAGGCCATTTGAGCTGCATGCTGAGCTACCTCATTCCTTGTTTCTCTTAGTACAGAGGTTCTCAGCCTGTGGGTCATGACCCACAGGAACTGTATTAAAGGGTCACGGCATTAGGAAGGTTGAGAACCACTGCTAAGATTTCATATCTCTTATTTTTATTCATTCCATTGTAACCCCAAAGAGGCTTCATGTTCCATTTCTTAACACATATAGAATGGATCCTCCTGTAAGTATCTGGGCTGTGGCAGGAGAACAGAGAAACCTTTATCCTCAATGCTGGGGAGTTCCGCCCAACTCATGGCCGTACCATAGCTGTTGAAATAGAAGCCCCTCCATTCTTTCTGGTTGCCTTGTCCCCATTCCACTGCACTCCTTATTCACTCTGACTCAGCCTCCACTCTTCTCCTGTCTCAGACTTTCCAAAGACATCTCTGGAATCCTATTATCTTAGTAAATAAACTTCCTCACATCCTTAACTGGGTGGTAGAACATTGTACCTGCTTTCTTGTTTTAACTGAAATTTGGCTCTAGTTGGTCAATTTAAAAGATTTGAATGAAGATACTATTTACAGATGTATGGGCAGGAATAAAGAGCCCAGCAAGGTTAGTTGCGGTGCCCAGAGACTAAGAAGAGTGGGAAGCTGTTACCACCCCTAGTCCTGAAAGGGCAAGGAAGGACATGTTGTTCCTGGAGGCCAGGCAGAGCTAGATCTGCCTGGTGGAAGTTGAGTTTGGAGGGAGTAACTACCACCAGAAGGAGGGCCTGGAGCAGGGAATAAATATCCCATCCTCTCTCCTCCCACCCTTCTGTCTCTTACTGGTAACTTCTCTTGACCAAACTGAACTGGAGATGGGTATAGAACAAGGCAGAGAATGGGTGGGTTGAATATGCAAACAGAGAACAAATAGTACAAGGCTTATGTGTTTTATATAAATATTTTATCTGTTATTTCTATATGTTGTAGAAGACTGAAAATTTTCAGCGATTGTTTACTCTGCCATGTTGACCAAAAGTCTAATAATCCCTGCTCCAACTTCTTACCCAGCTGACTCTACAGTCAGACACACCCTTAACATTTGCAGGGCCTGGGCCAAGTGTACAAATCAAAGCCCACATGCTCTGTGTCTATATATTTAAAAATCATAAATCATTGTAAACTATTAAATAAAATGTTTTGTCTTCCTGTCTTGACAAATATGTTAATGATGAGCTAGAAGGCAAAGGTTTGATTTACATTTCATTGATTCCTTGGAGGGTCACGTGGCACATCTGTGGCAGAGAGGAGCGCTGACCTCTGGACTCCAGCTCCTCCACATGGTGAGGAGCCCCACACACACTGTGTGGACACTCAGCCCCCACATCCAAACCTAATCCACATCCCCTTCAAACAACCACCCTTTAGATAGACCCTCAGGAAGAGGCCTGCACAGGCACTAAAGCCAGGCTTGGGGATGTTTGGAAAAGTAATTGGAATGTGGTCTAAATGGTAAGGGGTATTGGCTCTGGATGGGCATATTCCATGGTCCTGTAGAGTCCTTGCTCTGTGGAGAGGAGTACAGCAAAGTGTGGGATAGACCCAGATCCCCCTGGGTCCCCTCTGGCCTAAGTCTAATGCTGGTTCCATTACCCTTGATCTTGATCTTCAAGTTCATTAAGACCTATTGTTCCTTGACCTGTCCATGTTTTCCTCAGACTGAAAACCTCTTGTGATGCTCCCTTCTTTCCCTGTCTAGTCTGGAGTCTGTGGTCCTTCACATTCTCAGCAATGCCCTCAACTTCCTAGCCCCCTTATTCTTCCATCATTCCTGGTCTGGGTCAACCCAACTTCCATCTTCTTAGACATAGGTTATAAGAGTGTCTGCAATATAAATATACAGGTTGACCCTCCCTAATCTGAAAATCCAAAATCTAAAACTTTTAAGTGCTAACATGATGCCACAACTGGAAAATTCCACACCTGACCTCATGGGACAGGTCACAGTCAAAATGCAGTCAAAACTTTGTTTCATAAACAAAATTATTAAAAATATTGTATAAAATTACTCTCAGGCAGCAATTTTACACCTTTGATATTGTTTTCAGGCTCTTGCCCCACCACTGTCCTTGTCACTCTTACCTATAGTCACTTCTCTATTCCTCATATCCAAATCTCCTTGAATCCACTGTGATCTCATTTCTGCCCTAGTAACTCTGCTAAAACTGCCCCACCCGGGTTCAACTTCAGTCCTCGCAGTATTTGACACAGCGGAGCCTGCCTTCTGAACATGATCTTTGCTCTGACTTCTGTGCCCTTCCTACTTTCCTGACCACCTTTCCATGTCTCCTTCCCTTAAATGTTGTCTTCTGCAGAGTTCTGCCCAAGGCGGCTTCTCTCCCCATTCCTTACGTTCTCAGTGCCTTGCCTGCAGGTAGGTTTCAAATTCAAGCAACAGACACAAAAGTCTTCAAAAGTTTAAGCAAGAAGGCTCAGACTCTTTTTGAGGGATACACATTTCCAATTATAAATGATGTATTACTTATTACATCTAGACCCCACTGAGGGAGAAAAACCATAATAGCTTATTTCAGAACTAATATGGCTATATGTTACCAACAGAAATGGTGCAGCTATCTTATTAGAAATACTATGAAGAGATTACTTAGCAACTGTCTCTCCACACCATCATTTCATTTCGCTTTGTGGTCTTGGCAGAGAATCTAAAATAAAGAAAAAAGTGAAACCACACTAATGTTTTCCTAGACTAAGTAAGTTCTGCTGTTCTGAGAAACAAATCTTAAAAGGCAATGTCTGTTCCATGGTTATTGAAAATAGAACATTTTCAGAGTTTTTTTTGTTCTCTAGAGACATTTGATTAAACATGATGGCCTTTTCCCTTCCATTTCTTGTTGTATAGTTTCTCTCAGCTTCATGTTTCTTACTCAGAACTTGAGTTCTAGGCCCCACCCTTTAAAGACCACCTGAGATCTTAAAAGAATTTAGTGAGAACTGTTTAAGGCTTTCTTTTCATTGAGATAGTGATGTCACAGATATAGCATCCATTTGTTTATTCATTCATTATTCATTCCATTAATAATTGTATTAACAGCTGCTTAAAGAAATCTTTTTTTTTCTTTTTCTTTTTTATTATCTTTATCATTAAATCATAGCTGTGTACAATAGTGTAATCAAGGGGTACAATGTGCTGGCTTCATATACAATCTTAACTATTTTCATCAACCTGATTAACATAGCCCTCTCGGCAATTTCTCCGTGATTGT
>CAUYRH010111335.1:0-82839 GCA_963574655.1 Perodicticus potto | reverse complement strand
GAAGGGACTGCATTCATTCGTTTCCTGGCCAAGGAACCCATACACCTATATATACCCTGAGGCTAGAGGCCTAGAGGAGGAGACAGGGAAAGACCGGGAGAGGAACGGAGAGAGCTTCTCTCTCCCTACTTGAAATCTCTCTCACTACCAGGAGCTTTGGTGTTTTCTGTATTCTTTTCTGTAAATCAATTCTGTCTTATCACGGATGGGTGTGGGGGGGGAAATAATGTAATGAAGAATAATAAAATACATGTATTTAAAAAAAGAAAATAAAAAAAAATAAAATTCTCATCATTCTAAATTCTCATCATTTAGAACACACATGTGTCCCTGAAAGCCTTAGCAAGGTTGCACGCATGCATGTGTTTGAGACAAACGTTCCTCGTAGAACGCTGGGAGCAGCATGGGTCTGAAAAGTGGGTCCTAAGGAGGAGACCCAGGACTGTGCACGGTAATTTGAAATCTCATTATTCCAATACACACACAACTTTCCCCCTGCTTGTCTTATTAAATGAAAGGACATCGGTGAAAGGAACAGTCTTTCTCTCTCCAGTGATTTCGGAGCTCCGGTGGCTTTTGCCTGTCGAGGAGGTTGACTGCAGCTTCCGTATTCCAGCCCCTCTGCTTTAAATGAATGCTGGCTGGGATTTAGACCAATTTGGAAGGTTAATTAGAGTCTGCAATGGCGACTTAGTCCTGCAGTGGGTAGAGGCGCTGGACAGACCGTGGAGCACTTGACTTATGCAAATATGACCTTACACAGATTGGTCTATGAAGCCCATAATAACATTTTAGAGACGGAAATTTTCACCGTGGCTGGAAGTGTGAAGTTCTGTGGCGTGTGGCTGATTTCTGCGGAACCGGAGTGTTGGGCAGGCAGGGCCTCCGGGGGAAGGGCCTTTAGACTCTGCTCTCACATTATTCTGTTTTCCTGTGAATCTTTGCTGTGGCTACATGTGCTGTTTCGGCATCATTTGTGTTGTCACCCCTTTTATTGCATTCCAACTGTGATTGATGAACAAGGTAATCACAATGGGGAACATTAAAAGAAAAAAATGAAAGTTTAAAGGTGCTTAAAATTGCCAAGATCTTTTTATTCCATGCGTGTGAGTTTCACTTGGTTAGTTCAGCACTGAAAACTATTTGGAACCAAAGCATATACATAAAAGAGCTTGTAATGTTAGTGGAAGGCTTGAGAGTCTGGGTCCTAGAGCTACACGGATGGCATTTGGACTTTCTCTCTTCTTGAGCTCAAATTGGTTATGTCTCCCACCTCAGTTTCTATTCTGTAAAATGGGATGATGATACCAGTGCCTCACAAGATGGTTTCTGAAGATTAAATGAGATAATACACATAAAGTGCCTGGCTGGCTTTTAGCCTAGAATTTACACAGTCACACGATTCACATTTAAATTCCATTCTTTGCATTGTTGGTAACATTTCCATTTCATCAATAGCTCCTGCTTTGATACTGCTCTGGGTATTTTTGAGTAGTTATAAAAGTAGGCTCTAAATGAAAAAGTTAGTGATAATACTGGTGAAGACGGTAATTGGAAAACATATGTTGTATGTTCAAATGATGATTTACACAAAGACCTAAATGGAGAGCAGGATGTTTGTTACGCAGTGCTGGAGTGGAGCATGGGGTAGTTCCATAGATTTTAAACTTGTACCACAGATATGATTTAATAAAAAAGAAAAGATAAAAAATAAAAAAATAAAAAATAAAATAAACTTGTACCAATGTGCAAAATGTAACAATGAGAGACTGAGAAGGTTGGTGTGGCCATAAAAACAGCAAAAATATTCTAAAATGTAATGAATAATTACAAGAAAAACATGTATGGCGCATGACAACATCCTACTGTGAATAAAATTGGGCTGTTTTGGGGAATGATCTCAGTAAGTATGACTAAAGGCAGGAAAAAAAAAACTTTCTTAAAGACCACAAAAGCTAATCATGCATTTTTTCTTTCTTGTATTTAAAAAAATTTTAGATTATTTAAAAAAAAATTGGATTAACATGAGGGAACATACAATTAGGCTACATTGCTTGCGTTTGGAAGGTAAAGTCTGTGATGCAATTTTTTTTCTCAAGGCTGGATGTATCAGCTGGAGCTAATACTGGTGCTGACTCATCATTTAGAACACGCATGTGTGCCTGAAAGCCTTAGCAAGGTTGCACGCATGCATGTGTTTGAGACAAATGTTCCTCGTAGAACACTGGGAGCAGCATGGGTCTGAAAAGTGGGTCCTAACGAGGAGACCCAGGACTGGGCAGGAAGACCACACTTCCATTTCAGAGACCTTCAGCCGCAGGGTAACCACCCGTCCTGATGGCTTAGCATGGCCTGAGCCTCGCTTTCTGTTCTGGGAGTTTTCCCTTTTACCGTCTTGCCTTTCAGATGCATATAGCTTTTCCCAAATTGACTGCTTACATTCCTCTTTGGCTTATATATACTTGGAGAGAGACCTTTTGAGAGAGACCTTACTCAATTAGGCTTGATAAATTGAGAGCTTCATTTATTTGCCTCGTGACCAATAACCATCTTTGTCTAGAAGTTGGACCAGTAAGACCTGTGAGGTTATGGGTTGATACCACCCAAGCTGTTCTTTGGTCCCAGAAACCTGGGAGCCACAATTTACCTTTTTTGTTTCTGTTTTTTAAATTACAGTAGGACCTCTGGAAGTTGAGTGCTCAAGAGACTGGAGCAAACTGGTCAACATACCCAGGTGGTCAACATAAGGACCTAGACCCACCATACTGATACATACATGTGGTGATGTCTGGTCTATGAAAATGAGGTAAAGTTAGGGAGGTGGTCAGTGTAGGGAGGGTGTCAACTGTGGAGGTTCTACTGTATTTATTGTGGTAAGAATATTTAGCATGAGATCTACCCTCTTCACAAATATTTTAAGTGTGCAGTACAGTTTGTTACGCACGGGTACAATGTCGTGCGACAGTGCTCGTGAACTTCCTCATCTTTATGCTCACCTAACTGCCGAGCTCGGCTTTTCCCTGTTGAAACTTTACACCTGGGAACAGGAGCTCCCCCTTTCCCCTCCCTGCAGTTTCTGGCAACGGGGCCATTCTACTTTCTATTTCTGTGACTTTGACTATTTTAGATTCTTCATATAAATGAATTCCTGTGGCATTTGTCCTTCTGTATCCACAGTGAACTTTGTCCCCGCTGGTGCTGACTCAGATGCCCCGGAATTTCAGTCTTTTCAGCCTAGTACAGCACCTGCATCTCGGAATAATCCAAGATACTTTTGATACAGGGAAGAAAAGGACGGTGGCCAAATACACATCTTCACCAATAAAATCAATGCATGCCTAAATACTGAAGAGGGAAAAATAATACGTGCGGGCAAGTGACAGTAACAGCGGCAACACTCATTTATTAAGAGTTCCCTGCACGCCAGCTGTGGTGCTAAGCTTCACATTCACTGTGTCCTCACAGCTATCCCAGGAGGTGGCTATTATGGTCTTCATTTAAAAGTTTGGAGCATAACCAGGAAGATAACAATACCGTTATAACTGAGCTCATGCCTTGGAGATTAAGGAATGATTTGATAACTGTGACTTGGCTTCTTTCATTGTCTTCCTTTGATGGGAACATCAGCAGAACACCACAGCCACCCCCTGGGCAAGACTTCCTCTCAGAATGCGGCTCTATCTGGTCATTCACTTCTGGCCTCACCATTCTAGGTGACGCGAGTATTTCAGATACTCTGATGTTTCGAAGCATAAATTCCTAGACAGGTGTTTCTAACACGAATTTCCTTTTACTTAGACACATTCCTGGTTCTTAAGTATGTTTCCTTGTATAGGTTCAACCATTTCAGCCTGATTTACTGCAGAGCTTGGATGAATAAACTATTCTCTTAGAGTCAAAATTTTCCTTCCTGTTTCTGAAACAATATCCTTGAGTGCTCTGTGCGACAAAAATAGATGAAACGCTTAGAGGGAGGGCGGTGGGACTATTCTAGAGTCGTGTCAGTGGAAATGTCTCTCTCCACCACGTGCTCTCTCTCTTTATATGTGTGTGTGTGAGAGCTCCAATCCCATGAGTAATAAAAATCGACAACAAAACAGTTGTGGTCAGAGCAACTCTAAGGAACAATTCTTCAAGAAATGCCACTGCATGTCAAGGACAGACTCCACAGACAGGGCAGTAGATTACTCCTAAGGTATTTGAATTTACCTCACAGTCTCTAGCAGTGTACAAAGAGAAAGTCTCTTTCTTTCCACTTTTAAATCAGCAGTTCTTATTCAGTTAATTTGAAAACTTCAGTTCAAGTTTGTTTGCTGTTGTTAATTTCATGAAGTTTTTAGTGCTAAATAAAAATTGCTCTGAACTACATGCCTGAAAAGATAAATCACAGATAGATGTTCTAGGAAAGTGGAGAGACATTAGGTTTTAGATTCTGTTGGCTCGGGCATAGGCACACCTTTTAATTACACTGAGCTTAATGATGAGTCAACATTTCAAGGTTGATCTGAATGGTGCATTACCTTGAGCAGGTGTCATCACGCTCAGGGTAATTGCTGACCTTGAAGGGAATGGAGTGAATCACAAAGAGCAATTCAGCAGCCGGCCATGTCACTAAATAACTGGGGGGAGAGAGAACACGAGAGATATCACGGTTTAAAATGTGAAGCTAATGGTTTTGCACCAGCAATCCTCAGCTTTACGCTCCTCCTTGGAGGTGGGTGGGCACACACTCACCAGAGATTTATTTTCAGCTTCTGTTGGTTTGTATTTTGAGACTCTGTCTCTGGCTATGTCTTTTATTGTGTGACCTGAACTGGGTTGTATGGAGATGAAACCTGACAGCCTGTGCATTGTGCAGAGGAGACACAAAATGAGTGTTTGTTGTTTTTTAGAGATAAGGTCTTGTTCCATTGCTCAGGCTGTTCTCTAACTCTTGACCTCAAGTGATCCTCCTGCCTGAGCCTCCTAAAGTGCTAAGATTACAGGCATATGCCAACGTGCTCCACCAAGGCTTAGTTTCATGGGAATTATGATTCAAGGTGAGTGTGCTAGTTGTATCACAGCTCAGGAACTCAATTGTTTAAAAACTTAGGCTGCACTTTTTTCTGCTTTCTTTTTATTAAAATCCCTTTAAAAAAAAACTTCCTTTCTTGCTTTCTTTAGTGTGAGGAAATAATCCTTAACACAGAAGAATTGTCTTGTATTTTTTTAAGACACAAAATTTTTTAAGCCACAAACTTTCTAGAACCTCTTTCTGGTACTAAAATGTACTCCTTGTTATTACAACAAGGCTTACAAAGCACATCCTTAAAAAAATGTATGAAGTACCACATCTTTGGAAAGTGCACTCCCAGGACACGCTGAGGGGAGCAGGCCGTGGGGACAGAGGTGGAGGCCGGGTGCCTCATGCCACAGGTGGGGTCTTTTCAGGCATCCTGACATGCTGTCCCATCTCTGTTCCTCTGTCCACCAAAGGTGCCGGTGAGAGTTTTCTCCATTCCAGCCTCACTCTCTGACAGGGCATCCGTGAACAGACAGTGGGAAGAATTCCTGCCAGGGAAGCTCCAGAATGTGAAGTGGTGTATGAATATGAAACAGCAGCCATTATCAGTTGATCCTCCTGTCTTTGGAAAGAATCATTTCATTCACTGTGGAGAGAATGAGGGGCAATTTGAAATGGCCTGAGGTAAGTGACATTTCATATATTGCCAATCAAATTAACCTTGAACCTTTCTCTGCTACTTAGAATTCTTGTTCCTTTTTTTCTTTTTCCATCATGGAAAATTAAGATGATGTGTATAAAACCACTTTTCTCTCTGCAATATTGCACTTTATCTTCCCTTCCCTCCCTGGGGAGGAGGGGGAGACACAGTTCTGTGCATCAATCAAACTGACGGAGAGGGACTTCGAGTGGGGGAGGTGAGACCCTGGCCCTGAGGGCGGAAGGCAGGGTGGTGTGCTGGCTTCAACCAAGGAATCGCTTCTTCCACACTCCCCTACTCTCCTGCACTTGATTCGCAAAGGCAGCTTGATCTGAGGTAGGAAGCGTGATGCTCAGATCAGAGCTGCCAAACGTGAACTTAGGAAATTTGACAGGAGTATGGATCTGGGAGTTCTGCAGCCCCTGCCTCGCGCACTGAACTCGAAGCTTTGATAGAGAGCGGGTCTCTTTGGAGCCCCTGGCTGATTCTCTCCACCTGAGGGGAAGGCGGCCGTTGTGTAAACTTGTGCAGTTCTGGGCTAGGCAGCCTCTGCCTTTTGTAAATGAGTATTTAGTAAATACGCATTTTCATTCAAACCATAGGTACTCTCATGCACACAAATGCTGCCAACATTATACGTTTTCCTTTCTTAGTTTAATCTCCGCAGAGATAGCAGGCATATCAGACATCGCCCCGGATAGACCACACTTTATTTTACCTCTGGATAGCCCTTCTGCTGGTTTGAGTTACTGTTCTGTTCTACTCCTACTGTGCAGCTTCCGAGCTCCATAACTTTATTTATGCCGTTCCCAGGTGGATTCCCTCCTCACCATCCTCCCTCCTCACCATCTCCACCATTATGGAACCCTATTATAGAACCTCAAGGCACCTTCAGTACTCCCCGCTGCCCAGGTTTAGTTTCATCGTCTCTGCCTGCTGGAAGCGATCTCGTCTTCTCCTGAGCCTTCATAGCAGTTGGTCGCTGCTTCCTGGTACTCGCTGAGCATCCTCTGCAGCACCACCGTGTGGTCCTTATCTTCCTTAGTTCCTCTAAATTTTAAAGTCTATGCAAGCAAGAGCCAAGCTTGATACATGTTGGTTTCTTACCCCATAACAGAAAGATTTAAGAATATTTGAAAAAGTTTGCAGGAAGTCAAATAAAATTGAAAATAAATGAGAAAAATGAGGCCAATGATATTCTTTAAGGCAGGACGAGTGGCCTTTCAGCAGAGGGGTTGGGTGTTGTGACCATGGCTGCAGATGTCCCTGGGTCTCTGTGGTCAGAGCATGGTGCGGCTGCCACCAGCAGCCAGCATTTTCTTAAGGACACAGCACTCGGGCAGGGGCTTTCCTCGCTAGTCATCTGTATTTAATCCAATTTATAGCAATTGCTGAGCAAATCGATATAATACACATTAAATGATACACTTTTGTCTCAGGAGCTGTGCCCAGTGAGGCAGAATGAAGTGGGATTAGTAAGAGAAAGTGAGCAAGTGAGTCTTGATTTTGGCTCTGGGGAAAGTGTGCGCTGACTGGCAAAGAAGAGCTGATTCCTGTTTGGGGGACGGTCTGGGCAGATGTATAAAGACAGCACCAAAAAGATGTGGATGTGGGTTGTGTGTGTGTGAGAGAGAGACAGAGCGTGTGAGTATCTCGGCTGGTTAGAACAAGTTGAACATTGCTGAGAACCGTACACTCGCTGGTCACTGGCACCAAGAATGGGGACTGTTAGATTGAAGGAAATGGACGGCAGAGTTTCCTTTAAGGTCACAGTTATTTATTGTGTCATTGTTTTTTTCTTTCTAAATAATAATCCATTAAAAATTGGGATTGCTGGGGGACCTCTAACCCCCACTGGAGGCTCCAATAGCCAAAAAGGCCAGACAACTGCTGAGGAGACACCTGTGCCTTGGTGTCTCCTTCACTTTGCACTTGGGACTAGATGTGGAACCCCCATTTCCTATGCCTAGGTCAGTTTCATGTGAATTTCCTGGGCCTCAATTCCATGAATGGACTGTGCCCATTCATTGATGCACTCATTCACTTTGCCCCGGAGGGGACTGTGTTCGTTCATTGATACATTCATTCACCTTGCAATAAATAAATAAATAAATAAAAATTGGGATGGCTGTACAATTTGGTGTCCACCCTGGCACATGTCCGACAGCAAAGGATGACTCTGTCATTATTCAGGTCAGCAGGCATGAGCCAGGACTGAGCCCGGCAGCCAGGGTGTGCACTCACCTTCTGGACGGTGACTGTCAGTTCTGTAGGAAGCCATCAAAAGACTAATAAAATGACTGATTTTTTTTTTCTATACTAAAAATATTTTAGATATATTTTTAATTGCTTCCTAGAAAGTCAGTTTTTTCTTTTTTGAAACACAGTCTCTGAGAAACACAGCTGCCCAGTATCTGTTAGTTCCCATATTAGGGGAACTTTCCTATTGTGTTTTCCAGATACCCCAGGCATGGGGCTGACCTCACTGTGTTCTTGCAGATGCCCATTGCAGCCTTTTCTCCTTCTTGACTTTGCTCACACTGACAGTTGTGAGGTTATTCTCCTGAAGTCCTAGGTCCTCACATCTTATTTCAGGGTCGTCGCATCGTGATGAGTGTTGCTTTAGTCTGTGACTGTACTGTTGGTGACCTCCTTCTGCCAGTTAAAATTCAGTAGGGTTTGAGGTAATGCTGATTAAGCTACCCGAGGTGCTGGGTAAAGGAGTGCCTAGCTCCACTTCTCACAAGGACAAGTAGTAACCAAAATGCTTTACAGTCGTTACTTTGGTTTGGATAGAACATGATACGGTTAAGAGTGGCAATTTGAATGGTGGGTATGTCCAATGGAAAAAAAAAAATAAAATTTCCCCCATTCCTCCTAAAGCTTCATACACACTGACAAAGAGAAATATAGAGTTGTTTATCTAGAAAATCCAGGCTGAAAACTTTTATTACTGAGGGCTAAAATTATACTGTCTTGAATGACCTATATTGATGGTGAACATTGATTAAATTCTCTGAATTATTGCCTAAATCTTTATTTCATTTTCTAGTGTAGAAAATAATGCAGAGGTGCTCTATAATCTAATGCTTGACAGTATGAATAACATTACTCAAAGGGTTTCCTGTCTCTTAAAACATTGCCCCCATTTTGGGAGCAGAGAGTGAGAATAGTCATGGTCAAACTCTCAGGCCATACTTTAGAAACAAAGAATATGAGATTTCAAAAAAAAAACCTTATTGACATTTTGAACAGAAAAGTGTTATCTTCACATGTGGGGGCAAGTTGGGGACTCGTGGCTGGGACTCAGGAGCTCACTGTCCTTTGTCGTTATTGTTGCCTAGGAGAGGGAGGCCAGCTGATTGTCTTGTATGTCAAGAATGCATGATAGTTTACACATAAATAAAAGTTTACAGCACATAATAACCTGTAACTGGGCACTGATTTATTATGAAAACAATTATCCCCGTACAAAATGTTTCCATTGGTTTATTAGGGTAGTTGCCGATCAAGGATCAAATCTGGTTGCATAAGAGGTAGGTTCGGTTTGTCTCGGGGCTGCACTGCCCGAGTCTGAGCTTTGCTGAGTACGAACATTGGTGGGTAATAGACATTTTAGAAATATGTCAGAAGCAGCAGAGAGAAGAGCTTGGACAGCATTTCCTTTTCCCCGTGGCAGAGACAAGGGCTGGCAGCAGGAGCACTTCCCTTTACGTAATTACATCTGGGGAGTTCCAGGCCAAGCATAATGATTTTTGTGCTTTCGTTTTTAAAAGCCAAATACTCTGAACATTTCATGCTTAATTCATAATCAGTTTTCACATTTCCTATTACTCAGAGGAAATGAGAAGCCTGGACTTTAGATACCAATAATCAAAAATGGTTATTCAGTTTTCATACGGCACTGTCGACGCTTCCTTAGGATCATACACAGCACGCTGGAGAGGGGAGGCGGTGAGGAGGGTGGAGAAGGCCTGGGGAGGACGCTGGTCATGAACACTGTGCAGGAGAAACACTTCCGCCTTCCCTTTGGAGAGGACTGGCAAGGCCTTGGTTATTTGGTGAGGGACGCGGTCATCCCTTGATTCCCACGCCCCTCATTTCATTTCTTTATCAGCTTTGCACAAAGACTGACACCAAAATGGATGTTTTAGTTCCTTTCACCTAATCTGCCTGGTGAATTTGGGCATGTTAATTATTACACCCTGAGCAGTTTACTCCTTATATCAAAGTTAGGAAGGAATTACATGCCTTTTTTATTATTTTTTACTTTTTCTGTTGCACAGAACTCCTTATTAATATCACAGTAAATACAAATAGAAAGGAAAAGCCATTTTAATTTAGTATTTGAATGCTCATTCTCTCAACAGACACGTATTACATTTTTAACACAGGCACGTCCTCTGGTGATATAATAAGTAGAAAAATTTGGGACCATTTCTCTGAGGACTTCTAATAAGGGAGAAAATTGTGCAAAGTCATGTATGTCACTATAACAGAGATATGAAATTCTCCTGCAGAGATGGAGATTAACCCTGTATGGTTTTAGGCAGTATTTCTATCTATGTGGGCTACAGGTAATTTGTAGAGAATGAGGCATTTAAACTGAGTTAAAAATGTAATTAGAATTTAGACATTTGGAAATGTGTCAGTTATGTGATAGTTACTTGTGAGTTACTAGTTATTGTTATTATCAATTGGTAATCTACGGATACATAACAAATGACTCGAGCCCATAGTGGCTTAAACAACAGTTATTATTTTGCACAGTTTCTGTATGCCAGAAAATTTGGGAGCAGCAGTGGGCATGGTGGCTCGTGCCTGTAATCTCAGCACTCTGAGAGGCTGAGCTCAGGAGTTTGAGACCAGCCTGGGCAAGAGCGAGACCCTATCTCTACTAAAAATAGAAAAACTAGCTGAGTGGTGGGAGCCTGCAGTCCCAGCTACTTGGGAAGCTGAGGCAAGAGAATCACTTGAGTCCAGGGGTCTGAGGTTGTGTGAGTTATGATGCCACAGCCCCCTAAAGTGGGGCACCGAGTGAAACTCTGTCTCAAAACTAACAAAAAGAAAAACAAAAAACAAAACCTTGGGCATAGCTTAGTTGGGGGTTCTGCTCACAGTGCTCATGACATTGCAGTCACATGTTGGCTGGGACTGCAGTCACCTGAAAGCATGATGGGCCTGGACGATCTGCTTCCCAACGGCCGGCTCTCACGGCTGTTGGCAGGAGGACTCTGTTGCTTACCATGTGAGGCTATCCACAGGCTTGCCTGGGGGTCCT
This sequence comes from Perodicticus potto, assembly GCA_963574655.1. Classification (NCBI taxonomy): domain Eukaryota; kingdom Metazoa; phylum Chordata; class Mammalia; order Primates; family Lorisidae; genus Perodicticus; species Perodicticus potto. The sequence continues at coordinate 71,856 of CAUYRH010111335.1, read as the reverse complement.
CACGATGTGATGGCTGGCTTCTCCCAGAGGCAGCCGTGGGAGACAGGGTATGGGGGCAACAGTGTGGAGGATGAAGCACCTTATAATGGACTAGTTTTGAGGGTATGTTTATCACTTCTTCCACTTCATCCTGTTCCTTAGAAGTGAACCACTGAGGTCCATCCCACATTCAAGAGGTAGGCAATCAGATTCCACCTCTCAAAAGGAGAGATGCTAGAGAATTTGTGGATGTATTTCTAAAACCCTCACAAAGGGGCCAGGGAAGGTGGGGGAAGAGCATTCAACTTACGGAAGGGAACCGGACCTAGCAAAGGTCAGCACCTGGACACATGTGCAGGGTCCTCTGCTCATCCAGCCTGAGAGCTTCAGACAGACAACAGGGGGCATCTATAGAGCAGGGTGGGAATTACGTAAGGCTTCTAACTGGTCACAGGGATATGCACAGTTATGCTTTGGTCAGCAGCAGTAAGACCCCCAAGTCTGGGAGGGTGGAGGGAGTGCAGGTGGCCCCTGTGGTTGTCTAGGGGGAGGGACTTGGAAATGGTTTCCAAACAAACATTGCTCTCTTCTTCTTTCCAACTCTACGCAGTACAAATAGCTACAAAGATTAATATATTTTTATGTGTCTGACCCAAGCATTAATGGAATCTGCCTGTGTGTTAGATGCTGCCCCTCACTGAGCTTTCACTAGGCTGGTAAATTGAGCTGTAAGCTTGACGCGTGACAGGAGTTCTTTCTGTGCTGATTGAGTGCAGTTTGTCCCTACCATGGCAATGTCGCAGAATGCCCACAGGGTACACTCCTAATTGAGTCTGTCTCTTAACTGTAGGGAGAGCCTGATGTTATTGTAGAATAGAACCGTCCCAAATTGGAATTGATCATGGAAAAATTGCTGCCTTTTTCTTAGTTCCCAACATTTTCATTACCAATAATGCCATTATTCTTCCATCAGCACTTACTGCGTTCATTTACTCACCTTGTATAGTCCCATCCTTCTGTTTACAATGTAGGGACTGCATGGGCTTCTTGAAGGCGTCCATGCCCATCATGTAGGCAACATAGGGCACGAAGGCCGGGAGCATGGCCAATCCGAGTCAGAATTGCAAACTCAGATTCCTCAACTTACCCACTGTTCTGTAGGAAACCTGAGAACTCCAGGCCATAGGATGTTACCCTTTCTATCTCTTTCTTTCTGAATTTATATGAATTCATGAGTCTCCCAAGAGGTTAGTATTTAATCATTTTCCTGACTGTGGGTTACATATGTGTATGTATTAGTTCATTTTTTTATTGGTGTGAAATGAATCACAAGCTCACAGAATGCATGGACCAGTATATTATGTATTCTTTTAATTAAGAGTGGAGAATTTGTGTCCAGTACATTGAGGGCACTTACTAAATTCCCCATTGAAGAATACTATTTAGATGAGATAGGTCCCCTTTATTATGTCATATCATCCTCCACACAATACTTAATTCTTCCTTTTTATACCTCTAAATCCCCACTGCAGCTTAAAGCAAGGATTGGAATCTATAAGCACTGCTCCAGCCCTGCTTCTTTCTCTTGGCATACTTTTTGACCCTAAAACTTTGTAAACCTAGATGAAAACTTGGTGACCTTTCATTTCTTCAATATCTATTTACATGTGGATTAATTTAAGTGATAATCATGTAATAATTTGCAAACATCTATGATTTTTAATATACTTGGTTGTTTCTCTGTATTATTACGTGGCCCAGGAGTTAATGCAGTATAACGCATTATCTGTTCAGTAGAGCTTCCAATATTTGGCTGGTTCTTAGGGTGTGCACCAAGGTTTAGTGTAAAATGCTTTTGTTATTGTTGTTGCTGGTTATCATTAGTGAAGTATTATGAAATTCTCAGCATATTTTCAAATTCCTGGAATATTAGCAGGAACAAATTGGAAGTGAAGGGATTATGACATAGACACATCTTTTTGCCCAGGTAATTTAATGAATGGGTAAGTTGTACAGTTTTGAGGACACCACTAATAACAGTTACATTCTGAGAGGATCAGCGAACCTTCTAGGACAACTCTTTCATTTTGCGTGTGAGAAGAGTTATATTGCAGAAACGTGGAGTGGTTTCTCAAGAGTGCACACCTGAGTCCAAGCACATCATCCATGACTTAAACCAAGTTTTCTGGGTCCTGTTCTCCATTCAATAAAAACACATTTAAAAAACCCCAACCTCTCAAAAGAATTCCTCCAATGCTTCTCTCCCTAAATCCAATGACTTAACACCAAACATGACCAAGAAATCTGTACTTGCTAGTTTTTCTCCTTCCCTCCCTCCCTCCTTCTCTCCTTCCCTGCTTCCTTCTCTCCCTCCTTCCTTTCTTTCTTCCCTCTTTCTCTCCCTCCCTTCCTCCCTTTCTCCTTCCTTCCTATCTTTTAGGTCATGGGCTTCCACAGAAGTTGTAGAATAGCATCTTCTTGCACCTTCACGTCTTGTATCTTTCTGTTCCTATTTCAAGTAGCAACTATCAATGATCATTAATGATGTACTCTTACTTGCCAGAAATCATCTGCACTGATACAGAGTGGAGTAGTGGACACAGCACTCAAATTACCAGAAACTTGGGAATTTCCTCCAGGTATGTACACATAAAATGTATTTTCAAAATGTCAGTATTTTGGAGTGTGTTAAAGCCATAGCAATGTTGTTTTGAAAAATGGTTAATTCTAGAGGCAGTGGAAAAATATTTATAGGGAATTTCAGGATATTCTGGAAGGAAAAGAAGGAGGAAGAGGAAGAAGAGAAGAAAAAGGAAGTTGATGAAGAGAGGGGTGATGAATGCTGCAAAAGTGACAGGCAAGAATTTTTCTATTTCTAAAGGCACAAATGGAAGGGTATGTAGTATATTAGGGTCAGTTATAAACAGTAAAATGTGTGCTCTTGCCTCAAGGACTATATGGAGACCAAGGTAGTGTAAAAATGGAGTGGGGGTATCTGAGAAGGCTGGCAGCAGGTTGGATATTGCACTCAGAGGAGTGAGATACGGGATGGTAGCTGAGGATGAAAATTCCTGAAATGGAAACTAATAAATTTCACCATTGTTATTTGAGGAGGAGTAATTAAATGCTCCAGGGGTGGGAATCTTTGCAGGCTAGAGGGATAGATGAGTTAGACAGCATCAATGGCAGGCAAAAAAGATTGTCCCAATGTTCTGAAGGAGATATGCCATGGACTTGAAGCAGCAAAAATAGAAGGCTTGTGGCTGTTGTTTCTTTTTTTTAAATTTCTTTTGCAAAAGTCATTGTTTCAATATGGTTAGACAATACATGCCAAGGCCTACTAGTCACTAATTCACCTCTCCAATCCCTAAAAGAGTGCCTGGCACATAGCAGGTACTCAATAAATATTTATAGACTACATAGACAGACTAGGTATTTGTGGTAGCATGGTGGGGGGGCAAAGAAATCTGATAATATTATAAGGGGTGAGAGCAAAATTTTCAAATAAGTACAAAGTTGAAGGAGAATCTTTATTTGAAGGTTGCAAAGATGATGGATTTAACCATGTTTCCACAGGAGCTGGTCATGCTGGGGGACAATGGCATTAGAGCCTGAATAGAAAACATCTGGGGGTTTGAGACGCAAAGTACCCTCAAGCAGTAATGTTTCCTTTTGATGTTCTGGAACCCAATTAGATACTTGGACATTTTTATGCTATAGCCTAGTGTTAGATTCAAAGACCTTGAGGTCTTCTGAAGGTCCATTTCCTGTGATGCGGTAACCTCTAGCACAGTGTTCACATTCCAAGAAATGCTTAATATTTAACGTGCTGGTGATTTCCTTAATCACCTCTCAATATCAGAATCCTGTGCTTTATCAGATAAGCCTGCTCGTGTACAGCAGGTGATCCTGTTTAATCCAATCACAAAGCATCCATCTCGGGCGATGTTGTCTGCAGTGCTGATTCAGGATCTTTCACCACATTCAAATAGCTTGTCCCTTACCCAGGTGAGAGTTGGAAACAGATAACAGGGTGAATATTGGTTTACTATCTCATCCTGAAATTCTGAGCTTCAGTCTCTGACAGGGTGGACGTGTGGGCCATGTTCCATGGTTGGTTATGTAACATTATGATGTGGCTGTTTGGAGGTATTTTAAGCCTCCTAAAAAAACGAAATGAAATACTCTGCTTTAAGAAAATGTTCTAAACAGTGTTCAAAACAGATATTACTGCTCTATCATTGAATCTTAGCTTATGACTAAATATGTTCCCTGGGTGGGGATAGAGGAAGGGTCAGAAATGCAAGAGAACTCAATTTCTGTTATTCACATTGTTTAATAAAAAAAATGATGCTTTAAAAATTCTCAAGTCCATTTTTATGCAATTGCATAGATACAGAAGCATTAAAATGCTGTTGTTCAATTGTGTATGCCAACATGTTATGGATAAAGAGGAAGACTTCGAAAAAGAGTCTCTTCCTTTCCTTAAGACGCAGAGGTTCTGGGACTTGTCTATTAATTTTTTGCTCTATTTTATATAGACTCTATAGACTCCTTCGATTCAGAAAGTCAAATTCTTGCTAGAACTGATTTGGTCACTAGACTGTCATGTATCATTTATTCAGTCTTGGGCTGGGTTGGTTCCCATGTCAGAATAGACTAGAACAACCCCTGGCTTTGAAGGCGGGAATAGGAAAAATAAGATCTTTGTTATCATTATTTAGGGAGGTTTTGAATTGACTGATGACTTAGTTACATGATTAAAGATCCATATTGCATTCGCAGCAAATGAGGTCCTCCTGCGTCTTACTGGGATTGCTCTGCGTTCGAGGGGAATTAGGAGCTCGGCCCTGCACATTTGTGTGGGTTCCTACCTGTCTCATCTCACTTAAGTTGAGGAGTGGCTGCAGTGAGCACGGTGAGATCTCTCCACTTGAAATATCTGTGCTTGTTAAATTACACTAAGGAAGGATTTGAGATCACTGACCAGTTTTTGTTTATAAATCAAACAGAAGATATAGCTGATACATATGAAATGACAATCACGATAATTAGCGTGTCTCTCTGCCATTATGCCTGTGTCACGGGGCAGTTGGTAGGGCCCTCGTGTGTCTATTCATCGCTCCACGTCAAGGGTCAGGCTCACACTAAGCAGGTTTACTCTGACCCACACCCTGCTAGGGGACAGGTGTCTGGTAGAGTCTCTTAGTGGGGGCTTTGTTGGACCTGGGCTCTAGTTCTTTCTTTAGGCCCTGCCTAAGAGAGACAATCAGAGTTTACATTCTAAGTGGGTACCTGGGCTTACCTTTCTTAAGGAGAAATAGCCTCTGATCTCCCAAAGTAGAAGTTCACTGTTAATCCAGCCATTAATGCTGGGCTGAGGCAGGTCAGGCAGTTTCGTCTTTTCAGGCCTGAACAGGCTGGGTGGATGGTGACTCATTATGATCATCACTCAGCGTGATGTTGACTTGGTCTATGGCAGCTTCCCTGGCCTGCAGAAGCCCTTAGAGTTCAGGAAATCAACTCTAGAGTTGGAAATCAAAACACAGTGGAGTATAATACTAACAAGGAAACCATATTATCAAGCCCTGTTTTCAGCTGGATTTACATAGGGTGACCATAAAGTTTACGTGCAATTTAAAATAGTATGCGATTTAAAATTGCACACGAACTTTATGGACACCCTGTATTTCTGGGTCAGGGCTAGAACTGAATCAACTTTCAGCGATTAGAAGAATACATAGAATATTGGGGAAATATTGGGGGAAATGTTCACCACCAGTGATTTCATTTTGACATAGTCAATATTTAAATATAATTTTTATAATATAAAGTCTCAAAAAGTTGCTCCCCAAATTAAGACACGTTTTGAAATTTAGCAGGTGTCTTGATCTGCTCACCTGTCTGAGTTATCTCTGCCTGTATTTGCCTGTGACTAAGATCCTTTACAAACCTGTGGAGACCAAAGTTAAGGTTTAGAAAAGAAATAATAATGCAGATAAAAATTCCTTCCCAGAGAAATGCAAATTGTGTCTGGTGTCATGCAAGTGATTATTGTCCCTGTACATAATGGATATTGCCAGTTTTGCATTATTTATAAATTCATTTCAGCATTATTTCACTAAATATATATCTGGTTTCTTAAATTTCAGTGGCATGAGTTCTTTTTGCTGTATAAAATTCTTTAGTCATATATACGATCTGCAGGTATTCTCTCCCTCTGTGGCTTGTCATTTCATTTCTTTAATTTTGGTGAACTCTATTTTATTATTTGGTTGGTGTCATATCTAAGAACTCTTTGCCTAATCAAAGACTAAGTAGGTCTGTGATCCATTTTGAGTTAATTTTTGTGTGTGGCATGAGGTAATAGTCTATATTTACCACGTAGCACTCAGCACTGTGTGTTGAAAAAACTATTCTTGACTAGCCATAGCACCTTTGTCAAAAATCAATTGACTATAAACGTAAGGGTCTGTTTCTGCACTCTTTACTGTCCCATTGATCTATCTGCATATCCCTACTCCAGATACATTTTTAGATTTGTCTTTCACTGGAACACGGTTATTACCAGCTAGTAACTGTGTCTAAGATTTGTGACCCTGTCCATCCTGCATAGAATAGACACTAAGAGCTTTTGTATTTAAGCTTTCCTTGCTCATATATCCACTCTCTCTAACATTTTCTTAATTTCCCCATTAAACACGCACATACATACCAGTTTAAAAGAGAAAAAGAAGTTCAATGTTTTACTCTTGGAAAACATTCTGCTTCAGTTTCTGTGCCATGACAAGGGATTGATTTAGTAGTTGGAGGCTGCCCTGGCCAGTTTAAACAACCAATTCCCAGGAGGTCTTAGGTGATTGATGATTAAGATTAAAACCTCTTGACCTTGATGTTGAGATAAAAATACATTGTTAGATCAAAAAAATTGTTCATACTTTGTCATTGTAGGTGCATTTCCTTAAAGAAATAGTTCCTTTAAGGCATATTTCCAGATTTTGGAATCCAAGGAAGAGAAATATTCCATTATATCAAAGCGATAAGAATAAATATTTTTTTCTGGCTTAAGGAAGTCAACATACATTATATATTATAAAAAGTAAAGCGATATCAATGGGGTATTTCAAAAAGCATAAAGCAATTGATATTGTACATCTTAATTGCCTTATACACAAAATGTAATATATGGCCGTAAGGTAATGAAGTTGATGTTACAAACATTTTAGTGTCTTGCTACTTATTTTCAATTGCTTTCTTGAATAATGCACATGCTTTTAGGTGGAGTGAGTTTTAGTTGATACCAGTAAGGCTTGCTGTTATCTCATCCACTTTGTGTAACTGTCCTTCACAATAATTCAGTCAACTAAAATTCATTGAGTTGAGGCTACGTTTTGGGTACCCTTCAGAAGGCTAAGAACACAATTGTAAGTACAACCAAGATTCTGCACTCATGGAACTCACATCGTAGCAGGGAAGACAGATAATAGTGATAATTATGTGTCAAAGAGTAACACTGCTTTGAGGATATCCAAAGTAAGATAAGACATAGAATGTGATGAAGTAGAAGTTTCAGGTGGATACTGTAGAGAGGGCTCCCAGGAGAGAACTTTTAAAGGAGGATGTGAGTGGAGGCTTAGATGGATTGGGGATGTGTGAATATTTGAGAGAATACTATGCTTAGAGTAAGCAAGTAGTTGGATATAAGGTCACAGAGAATTTCCAGAGGGTGGTAGGCCATGTATCTCTTCCTAAGTTATGATCAAGAGTGTGAATTAAAAAAAACAAAAGAGTGTGAATTTTATTTGAAGAGTGATAGAAAGCCACAGAGGATTTGGTGGACTAAAGAGTGATATCATCTTTGTACTTTTAGGGTTTTTTTCCTGAGAAGTCTATATCACCCTGACTGAGGGTGGACAAGAGTGGACGCAAGAAGTCTGGTTAGGAGGCTACTGCATGGCCTGGGTGAGACAGGTTGATGTCTTGGACTAGGGTGCTAGGGGTAGAAGTTATAAGTAAAGGTTGGACTTGGGTTAGATTTTGTCTTTGTCTGCTCTAAGGCTGCTATTACAAAAATACCATAGGCTGGGTGGCTTATAAACAACATAAATCTACTTCTCCCAGTTCCAGGGGCTGTATCTCACAGTCCAGTATCAAAGCACAGGTGATTATATGTCTGGCGAGGGCCAACTTCCCCACACACAGTGATCTTCTCACTTTAACCTCTCATGGTGGGGGAGGGGCTATCTCTCTAGCCTCTTTTATAAAGGCTCTAATCTCATTGGTGAGGACTTCTCCCCCATAACCTGATCATCTCCCAAAGTCCTCCTTTTTCTAATCCTATCACCATGAAGGCCAAAGGATTCTCTAGGATTTCAACACATGAATTTGGACGAACCAACATTCATACCATAGCAGATCTTGAAGGTAAAGCCAACAGGATTTCCTGTGGAATTGGATATGGAATATGAGGATAAGATAGAAGGTATTTAACCTGAGCAAATATGGGGGTATTTACTGAGGAAGGAAGGAGAAGCATATTTGGAGGCGATAGTGAAGAGGTAAGGAACTCTGTTTAGAGTATGTTTAGTTTGAAATCTTTATCATCTGCTGATGAAAAACATCAAGTCCAAAGTTTTTGAGAGGAGTCAATGTTTTGTCTACAGAACTCTTGAAGAATTACTCAAAGGTAGAATTCTATTCTTAACAAATTCTTTATCCTGGACACACCCAAAATGTAGTTTACCCTATTTTATGTTAGTACATGTTTTATCTTCTTAAATTACAAGTTCATTTGTCTATTAGATATAACTTTGTTAGCTTTTCCTCAGGCTTTGATTTTGTACATTTTGCATTAACCTGTGTGAACTGCATAACTGTAAACCCCATAGTCATATTCAAAGAGTCTAAAAAATCCTGCCTGATGAAAATGCAAACACTTTTTATTTGTGTCAAAAAAGAATGCTTTCTGGAGCCTTTTAAATTAGTTTCTTAAAAAGCATACACTTTTTTTTCAGATTTTAAAAATTGTGGTAAGATACACATGACATAATATTTATCACTTTAATCATTCATAAGTGTATCATTTAGTAACATGAATACTTTTACAGTATTGTGAATGAACACCATGGTCTAATCCGAAATTTTGTCATCCTTACCCAAAACACTTGTAGCCATTAAACAATATCTCTCCCTTCCCCCTTCCTCAGCCCCTTGATAACCTCTATTCTACTTTTAAAAACTTTTATTGTTTTTTAAAAATGTATTTATAACTGACCCATAATAATCACACCTGTTTATCAAGTATAGTGTGAGCTGTCAATGCATGTACACATTGTGTAATGATCAGAATCAGCGTGGTTAGCATGTCAATTACCTCAAACCTTTATTATTTCTTGTAGTGATAACTTTTAAGACCCTCTTTTCTAGATTTCTTGAAATATGCAACATTGTGATAAGCTATGTAATAGAACACCAGAATTTACTCTTCCTATCCAACTATAATATTGTACCTGCTGCCCAACATGTCCATGTTATTCCTTCCTCATCCTCTCCCCAGCCTCTGGTAATCTCCATTCCACTCTCTACTTCTACAAGATCAACTTTTATCGATGCCACCTGAGTAAGAGTATGTGGTAATGGTCTGTGTTTGGTTTGCTTTGCTTAATATAAAGTCCTCCAGGTTCATTCATGTTGCCACCAATAACAGGATTTCATTCTTTTTTATACCTAAAAAGCGTATATTGTGTACCACATTTTCTTTATCCATTCATCCATTGCTGGCCAGTTAGATTGATTGCATCTCTTGACTGTTGTGACTATCACCTTTTCTATGTACTGATTTCAGTTGCTTAGAATAGGAACCCATTAGTGGCATTTCTGGATCATATCTCAGTTTTTTGAGGAATCATCATACTGTTTTCCATAATGGCCGTACTAATTTACATTCCCACCAACAGTGTACAAGAGTTCACTTTTTCCTATATTCTTACCAGTACTTGTCATTTTGGGGGCTTTTTTAGTAATCGGAATGTATACTCCTTTTGAGTATGTTGAATAATGTCTATTCTCTTTTAGAAGACAGAAAGCTTTGCATAATGTTAAGTTATTATTATCTTTAACTAAGAGTGCCCTGAAAAGGTAGATAATTTTCAAAAGGACCACAGTTCAACATTCTAAAACCAAAGTTACTACGCTGGGTACACCTTCCCCAATGTTTATTTGGTCCTCAAGAAGAATGTAACAAATCTTTCATCCACTGAAGTGTTCACTTCATAGCTTATTTAGGAAGGTGAACAGTATTGCTTCTAAGGAGGATGTCACGTTTTTCTTTGAGCAAAGTGAGTTATATTTACATCCCCTTTTAAAGTTTACGAGGATGAAATGTTGGGAGCATGAGCAGAGGAGTAGAACTCTGGGTTCTTGGACGATCATTTGTTTTCATGCTTCACAAAAATACTTTAGGGGGACTCTTGATCCTGCCCTCAGCTTGTCACAACTTTACCCCCAGCACGACTGTTAAGGCACATAGGTTTGTGCCTAATCAACAAAACAGCAGGTCTTCATATGATTATCAAGCAACATTATTTAGTAATTCAGTTGGGAGATTTTTGAAGAATGTGTAGTCTGTCTGTTCCTTCTACTGTTCTAAAATCTGCCAGGTTGAGTCACATCAGCAGGGGACTGCATGTCCAAACCTCTCGGACTGGCTCTCTGAGGGACAGCCTGACCGTCATGTTGACATGACTTTAGCCCATATTGATGGGAAGTATAAAGGACAGCCATTGGAAACTTACAGTTGTGTCAACCATAAGGATGTAGCTGAAAATCCTGTTTAACATAACACAAAACCTTTTCAATGTCCCCCGTGTTTTCTCCAGCTCCCCACAGCTGAAGTTGCTCCCTAATTTCTTATGAGATGGAACAGATCCCCGGGCTACAATCAGCCTCTGTCCCAATCTGCAATTCTCTAATTCTATTAATTAAAAAATTATTTTTCCTCAGAGTTTCTTTCTTCTGTTATTTATTAACATGAATTTCCCCTCCCATTTCACTGCTGTACTATGTACGTGTATGTGGGGGTGGAGGGAGAGGAAAGAGATAATTTGTTTCTTTTCCTTACTTTTAAGATTAATGCAAGAATATATTGTATTTTCTCAGTTATCATTAAATATATCTTGGGTAAATTGGTAAGTTAAACTGTTTTAGTTGTCATTGCTGTTTAAACTTTCATTTCTTTGATTAATGGAGGTTGATTTTTTTTTCAAATATTTATAAACTATTACATGACATTCCTCTGGGAATGCCATGTTTGTGGGGCATTTATCTATTGGGATCTTACTGTCTTAACACATCACACAACCTCATCATATGTCAAGGACATTATTTTTAGTGTGACATAATTATATATATTTTTCACTTTGTTGCTTATCATCTGATAGGTTTATATTTTGAGAAATAGAACGTTCATATTTTTATGCAATCAAATCTATTTATCTTTTTCCTTTGTGATTTCCTCCAGGGTTTTAAGGCTAGTTATCTTTATATGCAATTTTAAAAAAAGTCTCTCCTTGAGGGTTTGGATATGGTGGTGTAATTTTTACGAGGCTTGTTCCATAAAAAGGCACAGTAAAGAGCTTAAGGCACAAAAAGCACAAGAAATATTTGTTGATATATTGATAAATTATACTTGATGAACTTATGGAGTTTACATTTCCCTCAAAGTTACATGGAAAATTTTTAATGGAAACAAATAATATTCATTTGCATCAGCCTTTCCTTTCGGACACTTACCAAGAATTTAAATAAAGTCATGCTTTTGGATAGCATTAGCAGAAAACCGCCGCCTTATCAATATTCTTGGTTGAATAAGGGAGAACTTTTTATCACATCTTTCAATTTGCCTGGCTTACCAAAAATCACATCTCACTTGTGTCGAGGCTTTGGAGTCCAGGTTTACCCCATGACGAGTCTGGCAGAGAAATAGGAAAGGATTAAATTGTAACATGATCTCACATCTAGTGAATCTATTTCCATCAATTTTTTTATGCGTGACTATGAGATTGTTGAGCCAGTTAGAACTGCATTTGGAGTCCCAGAATACTAACTCCCAAAGAGGATGCTAAAGTTAGATGGAAGTTTCCAGTCTTCACAGAATTGTGATTCACTGGGGGAGTCAGGGAGGGAAGGAACCAATTGCTAAGGAGACAGCAGTAGAGAAGGAAAAAATGTATTTTGCAATGAAAAGCAATCAATCACAGCATTGTTCTTTTTCCTCACTTCAGCATACCACTAGACGCAAAGAAATGGCAGTTTTATAGAAATTACAGTCACTGCTTCTTGCCCTGTCTTAATAAAGCATGTAGGCAGGGTAAGCCTACATATATATTTTGATATATGTAAGTATGTGGCAAAATCACACACCGTCTCTGGTAGCGACTGCTGATTAGTTGGCCATAATAACCCCTACGTTTGAGAAGTAAGTCTGTTGCAAACCTAGGTAAGTTCTTATGGGTATCCCTCTTTTCCTTGGCTTCACATTGACATATGACCCTGCACCTCCAACCGGAGCCCTCACCTCCCCACTCTGGGCCCATGCTACAGTGTGTGCAAAAGGGCAGCCCAGGGCACTCTGTCCCCCCCCAGTAGTGCTAGTTCCCTATGTGCCCTACTTTGTGAATTAGGTTTTCATATTCTTCCTAGCTTTTGAATGGCTTCTTGCTTCCAGGGGCCGCCCTACTGGGATTTGGCTTTTCGTTTCCCTCTGTAGTCTCGGGAAAACTCTCTGACTCCCTCTCATTTGAGTATCAGCAAACCTGACAGGGAAGGGAGGCAGAGTTTTCTCAGCGCCTATGGCTGTCTTGGTGCCCCAGTGTGACTCCCAGCTGTGACTGGAGGCTGGCTGCACACTGCTCAAAGGCAAAGGAGATATTCTGGATTTTCCATCAGGGGTCAGCTGCCCCTACACTCTGCTCTAGTGTCCAGACTGTGGTAGCCCTGGGCAAGTGCAGCCAGACGGACACTCACAGAGGCACCTTCCATGCAGCTCTGAGTTTCAACTTGTGTGTACAGTCAAGCAGCCCAAACCAGTAGGTGGACACCTTCCCAGAGATGACCTGTGTATTGAGTTGAATGGCGTTCCCCCGGAACACATGTCCAGATATAGGGTCTCTGCAGATGAGACCAATTGGGGATGAGGTTGTGCTGGCTTAGGGTGAGCACTAGGTCCCACATGGCTGGTGGCCTTCCAAGAAGAGGGGCTTTGGTTGCAGAGCCACACACAGCGAGGACCCAGTGTGCCGTGGAGCAGAGACTGAAGTGCTGCTCCCACAGGCCAGTCAACGCCAGGGATTGCTGGCAACCCTAGAAACTGGAAGACGCAGGGATGTATTCTCCCTTGGAGCACTCAGAGGGAGCAGGATCATGCCAATACCATGATTTCAGATTTCTAGCCTCCGGAAGTGTGTAGAATAGATTTCTGTGGTTTAAAGCCACTCAGTTGATGGTAATTTGTATAATGGGAAATTAATAGAGATTCCCTCAGCAGATGTTCTTCTAGAAAAATATGATTATTCAGTTCAGCCGTAGATAACAAAAGCCATTCCTGTGGTTGGCACAAACAGCTCCCTTCAGGGGTGTGTGGGCAGCCCCCAGGGTCGGGCAGAATGCTGGCACAACCTGCTGGGGAAGGCATGTGATCGTGATCTGCTCCATGACGGTGGCCCATTTCAAGCTATTGGATATTTGTGGCCATGTGGAATCCTGTCGGCCTCCTATTAGGGCCAATTTGGCAAGTTGCCTTATACACCAGCTGCATCCTGCTAAAGGGCCGAGCAAGAAGAAATTGGACTTCTAAGCACCTCGGGAGGGTAGTTAATCTGGTTTATCTCTGGCCTGTCCCTTTATACGCATAGCTGAATACCAGTTTGTTTATTTATTTTTCCTCTGTGGTTTTTCTCTTCTCCCTCCTCATATCCTGGCAGAGAGCTGGCCTCTCTTTGTGTTTTCTTGCCCCGAGAAAACTTTGTGGCAGCATAAAAAGCAGAAGTTTGTCTATAAAACTTCCTGGTGTTTTGTTTCCAAAAGCCAAAGTCCCCAGAGAGGGAATAGATTGCAAAAAGCAGGACGGTGTCTTGGAAGAAATAGGAGCAGAGAAGAATTTTCCTTGGAGTAAAAGAGGTTCTCTGAAGCTGGTGGGTGAGCAGGGTGAGAAGAGCAGCAGGCGCCTCCACCGTTGCTCTGAGCAGCCCCCCAAGGACATGGCCTCCTCAGAGGGAAGCTTCACGGTGCATCCCGACAGGGAGGACTCATAAACAAACTTCTCCAACATGCCTTTACCCTGCACTAGCACAGGGGTTGCAGGGAATTATGCTGAAATGCAGGGAACATCTGAGCTGGAACCAGTATGGCAGATGACTGGTGGCCAGAGAGACGCCTTAACATCTTGGCACTGAGCCATGGCATTGCCTTCTCCTGGGGTGGGGTGGGGGAGCCTGAGATTCACTGAGGTTTCCTGCTAGCAGGAGGAATTGCAGCTGAATCGATTTATAGAAAAGGATGAGATGCGGCTTTTTTTTCTTTTCCCTGCACATTTGAGTTTGTGGACTGAGCTTCACACACCCTGTTTTCTTCTTCTGGACACTGACACTGTTAGGTGGAGAGTTAGAATTCTGGTTCTGCTAAGAAAAAAAGAATGAAATGGGTGCTCTGCCTTGCAGCTGCCTGGAGCAAGCGTCCCACCTGGGAAGAGGGACAAGGCGGCACCCCCGTCTTCCTGCTGCCTTGCCTTGCTCCGATCCTGAGCAGAATGGGTACTTGGCAATCTCTGCTCTGGTTAAACCTTTTAACCCTCCTACCCGCCCACTGCAGGTTGACATTTTGGCTGCACCTCCCTACCTAGAATGCTGCCTTGTCTTATACCTCACTCTTCCTCTCTGCTTCCCAATGGTGTTGACGTTCTGGGGGGCGTCTAGTGCCCGGGTGAAATGCAGGTGTCTTAGAAGGATCCCGAGGTCCGTAGAGTGAAGGCCCAGATACAAAGCGGCCGGTCATCAGATGGAGTCAGGTTCTCCACTCAGCACAGCTCCTTCCTGCGTGTGCTGGAAGTTTCGCCACATTCTCCGGGACTCTGCAAAGTCAGGGAGGAGAATAGCCCTGCTGACCCGAGGTTCCAGTGGCCCTCCTTGTTGTGGACTCTCTGGCTCTAACTGACCTTATCATTTACCTCGTTTCTAGTGAGTGGCTCAGTGAGAAAGAGAACAAGTGAGGTGCCCAGCAGGGTAGCAGGGACAGAAAGGGCGCTTCTCACTGAGGGGACTAGAGGGGACCAGGGACCCTCGAGGCTCCCCCCCACCAGGGGCTCACAGAAACCCCACTGCTGCGATTGTGGAGTGGGATGTGGGGGTGGCGATGTTTGACCCAGCACCCCCTAATGTTCACTGAAGACGGCATGCAAAGCGATTTCTTTTTATGTCCTGTATACACGTGATTGCTGGTTTTTGTATCACTCCATTTTGGATCTGATTCACTCATTCATTTATTATAAATACAGGGGAGCCATCAAGTTCACAGGCAATTGCACACTATTTTAAGTTGCACAGGAACTTTATGGCCACCCTGTATTTCACCTTTTATGTACTAGATATGTCTTAAGTCACGCAGAAGCATTAGTTAAAAATTGTTTTTGTAATTCTTCCCTTATGGGTTTGATGTATTTGAGTGATTCCTTACTTTCTGAGGCCACTTTTCTGGGTTTGTTCTTTCCTTCCACTTCTGTAAAGACAGGGCTGGCTTCCAAGACCCCACCCTGGGCAAGAGCCCCAGATCCTCCACGGTTCCAGAAGAACTGCTCGACAAGACCCTCAAGTTCTTTTGGATAAATAGTACTTGCAGGTATCCATGAGTCATGTTTTTTTACTATGGTCTTGGAGTGAATCTAAGTTCTAAATTATGCTACATAATTTATTTTTCTGGCAGAGATTTCCTTTGGAGAAGACAGGACTTACAGGAGGATCCTTGCTGAAAAGCTAACAAAGGCTTCCTTCTCTCGACGCCCGAGAGCCAAAAACATTAATTCTGTTCTTCTCAGCACGGCTGCTGCCTTACCACTCAGATGATTTATGTAAAAGCCTTTTGTTGTTTCTCATAATATCATAGAACTTTAAACCCAAAAAAGGAAAAGGGAAAGAATAACAAGGTCGCTTCTTGGTGAGGCAGCGGGAACACCCTCCTTTCTCCTCAACCTTCACCCCAAATGAGATTTTTCTTTTCTTAATAAAGAGTTTGTGCTTTCCCACCCTTAAAACAAAAAAAAAAAAAAAAGAAAATATGAGTTTTCCCTTGGGTGCTCTTTCTGTTAGGAAAGCAAATAACTGAAGGAGCTCTCTGATTTGAGAAAAGATTTTATAAATATTTCTCAGAAAGACCTGCTTTACTGAGGTGAAGGGAGAGACGCAGTGTGAGATTCTGAGGGAACGGCAAGTGTTGTCTGTGCAGTATTCTTCCAGAAACATCCCTCTCATCTCAGGCTGTGTCTGGCAGCTCTTCTCTGCCGTGTAGGATGGAGATCCCTAAAGACCACCTGAGATAGTTGATGGGCTTTTCTATGCCCATTTTCCATCATCCCTGGAATCTAAGTCCTTCCTAATAAGGACATTTTACTTTCACTCAACAATTATTTATTGAGCAACTACTATATCTGAGCATAGTGCATTTGTGAAATTCCAAGGCAAGGCTTTTTTCTCATTATCATTTGTGAGCAGATATAAAATGAATGTCAAAATAGTGCAGATGTTTAAAACTGAATTACCAAATCTGAGATAAGAGGGTTGTTAAGTTTCAAATGGACACTTTGTTCAATGGCCTGCCAAAAGCCCTGGGTGAAGTACATGAATAGACTTAAGTGCTTATATACATTGAAGAAATAATATTGTATTGAATGTAGACAAAACCATTAATCACGAAATAGACTCAGTATTTTTCAAAGGAGTCAGTTATGAGGTTACATTGGTCAGCATCTCTCTAGTAGATGCCGTGGTTGACATTTTGTAATGCACCTGTTATGGGGTGTGTGAAGTGCCTGCAAGGTCACGGGAGTACTTCTCTTTAACAGGTATATGATGACCATGTCATTTGTGGGTGGCTGCACAGAGGGAGTCTGCTTTAAGATAAATGTCAAGATCAAGTTTAAATATTGCCTAAGAAGCCATTTGTTGATTTGTTCATATCTGTTCTTCATTTGTCTGAGATCATCTTTATAAGGAGAAGTTATGGAATTATAGATCCTGGATATGAAGAGAATGCAGGACTTGGGCCTTGAGATCATCTGAGATTGTATGAGGTTTGTCCACTATGGACTGGTCTTAGAAGACCTTGGGTCTGAAGACCTGTGATTCAGTGGTATTCATTCCTCATTCTCTTTTTAATACTGATTAAAGTTGCCAGTCTGCAGAAAGTCTTGAAGGGGGAGAGCTAGGCGAAGAATTTGGGTGTGGATTCTCACTCTCATTTATGCCTCCTCACTTATTGCTGTTCTTGGAGATAAGCTTCAGGATGACAGGAAGAATCTTGTCTCTTTGCTTTCCGTGCAACATGATGAGCTAAATGAGTCATGTGGGCCAATGCTCTTTAGTTGAGAAGATGATGGCTTGATAAGCAGGCGAGTTATTTTGATGTGGACTTCCTGTTTCATATTTACGAGCATGTGAGCAAATTTAATCAACTTGTTTTCTTTCCTAAGAAGGAATATGTAATACCAAGTGCTTATGGGATGAAATGTGTAAGAAGTAACTTACATGATGGAATCAAAATTTATGGGGCAAAACCCATAGCCCTTGCCTCTCTTCCTTTCTACCACTGCCCTGCTCAGGCCTCTTGAGAGTGATGAGGAAGGGGGAGGGTGCAAGTTGCCAGAGGGGAAGTGAGCCGACCGATGGCAAAGACCAGTGTCAGCAACTGCTTGACAGCAAGAAAGCACCTCATCCAGTTGAAAGTCTTCACTGACATCCTAGAGGTTTAAAGTCCATTTCTCTAATTACAGCACTTCTGTAACCTGCAGAAAAATGGCACATGGTTATATATACAAAGATGGAAATGGGTGTGGTGGAAAAAATATTGAATATAGGAAACAGAACTTCTAAGTTTTAATCCCACTTTTGCCATTTACTGAGTGTGTGTAGATGGGGAGGTCACATCACTCTCATGAGCCTGTTTTCTTCCCTGTGAAATGCTCGCCCACGTCGTATGACTTCTGTAAACCTTTAAGATGTGCACAGGACATTCTCCAAGAATATTGTCCTCCAAGTCTTAGGTATTCTTATTTTCAACAATAGCAAAGTAATGGTAAAACCTGAACTGGAGTGCCTTTGAGGCAGTTTTGTCTTACTGAAAAATGGGAGTGTCTGTTCTCTTGGCTGCTATTTTATTTAGACCAAACACAAACACTAACACTCACTTCCTGAGATGTTTAATCTCTACTTGTCAGCCTCATGCAAAGGATTCAATATTGAATCATACTAGCTATGTGTGGTGAGCTCAAGAGCGGGGTTTGAAGGCAGCCATGGTAAAACCAAAAGTATTCCTGGGATCAGGACCAGACAAAAAGATGCAGATGAAAACCAGTATGAGTAAGATGTACCAGTTAAGAAAGATGCCCGGTTTTGGAGCTGATACGTCCAAAATAACATTGAGAATCCACTCTGTGAAAGCAAGTTCCCGAGCTTCCCACATACACGTGTCATTCCAAGGCCTGGTTTGGATTAATCCTGGAGTGGCCAGCATTAGTGTTCAGTTTTAGTAAACTGGAGGATATGTTGTTTCCAACAACTGGGTTTCACAACTGCAGTCTTGACCCAGTGACCTAGTTTAAGAACAAGAAACATTTTTGTGTCATTAGATGTCTCAGCTATACTTCATGCTTGGTAATACCACCCTGGTCCCCTCAGCTGTTGGCTGAGATTCACTTTTTAGTGGAAATTATGTTAAGAATAAGATAAATAATGAATGTCCTATTTTTCCACATATGCTAGGTCTTGACACATGGGCCACATCAATCTGATAGATTCCAGGGTCAGTGTAAGAATACATTTTCACAGTGCTGGGTTCAGTTTGTATAACCCTGGTAAAAATGCCTAAGTACCAAGATTAATCCTTTAAACATGCCAGCACATCCTTTATTTGGGTGATTTTCCAACATTCTATCTTTTCTACTCCCATAGAATAATCGATCAATAAGAACATACCATAGTTTTAGAAGGGAGTGAAAGTCAAATATTTTGCATTTGACTTAGATGCTTGACTAATTTAATAACTTTGTTCTTTTAACACGTGGAGCTAATTGCTCATCTCCTTGGGAGAAAGTTTGGTTGTTTTTCTTAGCTGGCTTCTGTGTTTGGCCTTAGCATTCTGTCACCAGCCGTACCCCCCTCTCCCACTATTAAGCAGACACCCCAGCTGTGGCATTCAACAAAGAAGTGGCAAGCCTCCAAGAAATATATTTCCCACAAATACACAGCTGAGAACATTAAAAATTGGGTAGGTCTGGTTTATGTTTGGGTCACCTCTGAATGTCTCATGTAAAACTTCTCGGTTGAGCGGACAGTGATAATTCAAAAAGATCACTCGAGAGCCCTAGGGTTCCTGTCTCACCTTTACCACTCCAGCTTTTGCCTTGGGTGATAGTGTAGGGTTTGCTCCCAGAGGTCATCAAAGAATAGGGACCAGGTTGAGGACAGTTTGCAGCATCTTGAATCCTTTGGTGAAAGCTCAGGAGGATACGCTCAAATTCAGCTGAGTAAATTCCTTTGCTTCAGCACGTCATTCAGATGGCACAGGAACCAGATGGGGTTGCACACTCTGCCTGCTCACTACCGTCTGATGGAGACAGTCACAATTCTGCAGTCTGTGCCATGACACCGTGGAGTGCCACAGCCCTTCCTTTTGCTCAGCAGAGCACACCAGACCTTTTTCTGATCCACAAGAATAAAATCTGTCGTTCGTAAGGCACCTTGTCCCGGCCATTTATAAGTTAATTCGTTAATGAAACATTACATCACGTCAGTACTTTACAGTTTACAAAGTACTTTCATTTCCTCATTTAATCCTAAAAACAACCTTGTGAAATAGGCAGGGCTGTTGAAAGAAGCTGATCAGGGAGGGAGAGATTCAGTTTGCTACTGCCTTCAATGTTTGGTGTTAACTTATACATGGACTAACATTGAATTATAGCACAGAATAATAATTTATGTGTCCCCGGGACGTGCTTCCTCCTGCGGGGAGTATCCTCCTCTGCACATCATTTATGGGATTCGCAGACATTTCTAGCGATGCACCCATAATCTACAGAAGGAAGACTTTGTGCCCTGCGAGCAAAAGGTAGGGGTGAAGGTTTGGGAGATGAGTTTAAATTGCAGGTTACAACACAATATTCAGAAGTTACATTTTTTTAATCTTAAAATATCACATTAATTTTTAAAAATGTCCACCCGCTTTTGAGCCAAACTGGAATGTTAGGAAGATATGTTGTATTTATATGCCACTGTGTACCTCAGTTTGAGAAACTTAGATGATTTAGCACATCATAGTTGCTCGAGCAAAAATAATTTCTTTTGTTCTTTTTCACACCGTGCAAATGTCCAGTGCTAACTGTATTAAAGGAATATCAGGATAGAGTTCTCCTGGGTTGGGAGCTGCGGTGTCCAGGCTGGTAATAGGGCAGTTGCTGTGGTGGGGCGCTGCGTGTCCATGGAGGGCGAGCAGACTTCTCCAGGCTCTGGGAATGGAGACGCAGTTTTGGTGATTCTGAGGTCCATGCTGGGCCTCCCTCGCAGCTCCTCACAGGTGGGTATGGGATTGACATACCTCGCTGGCAATCCGTTAGCATGTAGATCAATTCCAGATTCCTTTACAAGGAAAGCAAGGCCCTTCATCACCTGGCCCTGCCTGGAATGTCTTCATTCCTCTTTGGCCACTCACATGCTTCCCTCCTCCAGGACGTGGGTCTTTGAACATGTGAAAATTTCTCACGTCTCTGCACCACATACCATTCCCAGCATTCTTTCCGTCGCTCATGAGAATGGCACACTGCTCCTCATCCTCGAGTGTTGTTTCAAGCCTGACTTTTTCCTCTTCATCGCCTTCTAGCCCCCGGCGGCTGACTGACAGCATCCTTCTCCTATGCCCGGCTACATATGTCCCACCATGGTACCAGTCTACATATTTCTATTGCTTGTCTGTCTGTCTCCCAAGTAGGCTATAAAGTATTTGAAAGCAGGAACAACTGACATGGTGTCTGGCCCAGAGCAAGCACTTGAGTGATTGTGGAAGCAATGAAGGATGGGCCACAGGACTCTGCTGCAGTCATTGAAAAGTGGCTCTTGTACATATCATCCCAAAACAGCAGTTAAGAATGAAAATATGCCTTTTCTTTGCTTTCTTCTCTTTATTAAAAGATGCATTATAATATTTCAAAAATTATGCCTTTGAATATATAAAAAGTTATTTGGCTGTAGTTTTTGGGCTTAGTAGGAACAGTATTTTAATGAAGTGCCAAGAGGAATGTCTTATAAGGATAGAGGATGCCAAAGGGCTTTTAAAAAACCACTAATTTATAACAAATCATAGTATGTTCTTCATCAATTAAGTGGCCTAATTGAGAATAGGAATTATAGGTTAAAATAGGAAAGAGAGAGTTATAGCAGGTCCAGTCTCAGATAAATACAAACAGGGGTTACCTCGCCCAGATTATTACTTTTTGTTGTTGTTTATGATGAAGTCTTTGTAAAAAAGCAACTACTTTTTCTCAAATTCTGAGATGTGGTAGGAATTCAATCACCCATGATAGGTGTCGATGTGTGATTATCGTATCACAGCCAAGAAAGCAAGTTGGCTCGAAGGAGGGAAGAGGGGCCCTGCGTCTGGGGCTGTCCTCTGCAGCTGTCGATGTTAGAAGATGTTTCTGCTTTTGCTCCACAAAGCTCTAAGGTTAGGATTTTATCAGTTATGCTTACAAGATAAGCTTCTTCAATCTTGCTCTTTTTCTTAGATTATCGATTAGGGTAAATACTATTTAGGGAATTATTGAGAAAACCTAATGATCTAAGGTAGGTGACGTTCTTGGAATCAAATTAAAGAAGGTACTGGATTTATATATTCAGTAATGGCGTTGGATAGCACATATATGTTCACTTTTTCATATCTTATTACTTAGCGGCTGCTAAATGGGAATTGTCTTGAGATTATATTCTTCTGGTCACAGAGTATATGCATCTAATCCCAATTTATATACAGTGATTCACCCATAATCAAATCCCTTGTGACATAGCCACTAGGTACACAGCACTCACCTAAGACGTCAGTGGAGCCACATCCTCTGGGCAGAGAATTTTAATCCCTGTTATCATGAGGAACATTAGCGTACATGGTGTTAAAATCCTCCTCCCTCTTTTTATGTTTTTGAGTAGTAAAAGCATTTTTTTCATAATAACGTTATGTGGCATTGAACTTGCACAGGTAGCCCATCTTGGTGTCATTGCTTCCCACACTGAGTCTGGGAGGGTCAGTGCCTCCGGCTACCCACAGAATGCAATGGGTAGTTATGCGCTGAGCTTTTAAGACACTGTACCAGTTTTAAGAGCTTGTGCCAGTTATGGGCTGAGCTTTTAAGAGACTGGAGCTTCTACTTCCTTCCTCTTGGAATGGTCACTTTTGGAGGCCCCTGAGCCACTGTGTACGAAGGCTGGCTGTCTTGCTGAAGAACCACAGGGAAAGCCCGAGGATGGAGAGGGAGAGAGGCTTTCTCCCAACTTGCCAGTTGAACTTCCAGATGACGCCGCCTCTGGCAACACCTGATTCCAGTCTCACGAAGATCTCTAAGAGAGACTGTCTGAACACTCTCCTGGTCAATCCGCTGATGGTGAAAAGTTGCAAATGATTACTGATGTTTAAAGATAGTGGGTATTGGGATGATCTGTTACATAGCAACAGATAACCAAAACAACACTGAAATAGCAAGAATGTATCTCAAAATCTTGAGTCTGAAATATGCTTTAGAAAATGATTGGTCTTAGTTTCCCACAGAGCTCAAATCACTCTGTTGGGCAGGCTGAGGCTGTCGGAAGCTGACTCAAGGTGGGTTTTCTATTGAGAAGATTCAACCAAGGGTCCCTTAAGATGACCCGTGTAGCTCAGAAATAATAGACACTTTTCAGGGACTCCCCCCATGCCCTTCTGCCCAACAGTTTGGCTTTGGAAATCAAAATCCTTTCTGACACTCGCATACTTGCAACCAAATCTTTCTTATCTTGTTCTAATATTTGTAGTTTCCATCTCCATCAGAAGTAAACAGATGAAGGAATTATAAAACATACCAAAATTAAGATTTTATAAAAAGATTGAAGCTGCAAAGACCTAGGGCTGGCTGGATGGGTGAGAAAGAAAGAAAGGAAAAAGGGAAGCATGATTAAAATGAATTAGCTCTTTCTCAAATCTCTGATCTTTTCTCATTTCTTACAATTTTGGTAATGCTGTGTGCTGATAATGCCCTTTGTGATTGTCAAAGCCTTCTTTGTTGTGAGAGATCTTCTTATTCTATGACAACCTCGTAAAGTAAGCAGGATATTATTCCTCCTCGTTTAGAGACTGGTTTTAAAATATTTTAATTTTATAGATATGTTACATGCTCAGGAAAATGCTATTTTCATATTATTTGTAGAGTATTTATACATAGTATATGGTCCCCTAAATTTATTTTTTTCCTTTGGGTTATTTTAGTTAAAATTTGATCACTGTTATTGGTCAATGCCATTTAAATGCCTGACTAAAATTAGTTGAAGTTTTTACTCATGTTTTTTCTTTATTTTTCTTTATTTTTTTGTATTCTCCAAAAGTGGGATCTCATAATTCAGTAAAATCTTATAGGGATCCCAGTATGGAAAAGAGATATTGGAGCTATTTTCAGGTTCAGTTGGGGGTTGGGGGAGGGGTCGGAGCTGCTTCCTCTGTCTCATCCTTTGATTTCCTCTTCATCCTTCTGCTGCAATCCCTGGGGGAAGCTTTGCAGAACCACTGCAGTACTGCACTTCGATTTCATCCCAACGTGGTGAACCACATGTGCTGTCCCTGCCTGGAGATTTCTTCTGGCAAAACACTGCTCATGTCTAGTCCAACTTAGTTCTTCCTTTTGTCTCTATGGATTTTCTATTTGCTCCTGCGGCATGCCACTTGAGATTCTTGTGAATGCACTTGTGGCATAAAACGACATCTTTGGTGAGGATCAGCAGTACCCTCCATGCATTTATCCAGCCACTGACCTGTTCACTCATCCATTCCTCTGTTCATCCACTGCTCACCCACCTGTCCATCTTTCCATTCATGCACCTTCCATCTATCCACTTACCTCCCACGCATCCATCCATTCACCCACTCTATTCACCCACCTTTGTCAGAAGTAAGACACATGGAGCATGAGATATACTAAGATTATGGTATACAGCCATTTATTTATCTTTCTGTCCATCCATTTTTTCATCCAGTAAATGACACAAAGTCTGTGCCCTCATCAAGCCTAACTATCAAGAATAAACTCTGATTCTCACTGGATTATGAAGTCATAAACAGGTAGGTATCTGTACTTCACTGCATAGAATTATACACACAATAGAAACATATTCATGTTTTTAAAAGTAGATTAATCATAGTGCTATTTCTACTTTCCAGAGCTTCTGTGAGAATTAAAGAGATAAAACGATAGTATTGCTTGGAGTTCTCTGAGGAAAGACGCCATGGAATGGTGAGGACCAAGATTGGTGCACTCAGTTACTTACAATCACAGCCTGAAAGGAAAAACCAGAGCTGATAATGCAGGTCCAGGGTACTAAACTCTGTAACTATCCTCCAGAGAGGAAGGAATGGAAGCAAAGTTGTGCCAAAAATGATTTATTCTAGTTAAAAAAAAAGAAAATTATTTTTGGCTGTGATAGTTTTTCTCTGTCTGTCCCTAAGAATGAGGAGAGTTGGCCATTATTGGTTGACAGGAAGAAGCTGGAGCAAGCTGCTGAATTTACAAGTTGCCTTTTAAAATAAGTTTTAAAAGCACAGGGAATTGGACTAGTTTGTCTACTACTCAGGACCCCTGTTGGAACTTGGATACTTAGAAGTGCTGGGAAAAGGTGAGGAAATGAAGTAGTTTTTTAGGCTCAGATTCAGGAAAGAAATCTACCCAGACCCTGGATGTAATGTCTGATAGGAAACAGCGTATTCCCTCACTACTTGTGGAAAGGCCACTTGATAATGAGTTTTGACCCAGTCTCTTTCCTCTTTGCAGCATACTAAGTCCAACCACTGGGGACACATTCGGGTGCTTGAAAAAAATCGTTCTCCTACATTAAACAAAAATGGCCTCCACAATCTGACCCGACCTTACACAGGGTCCCATGGTCACACAATTTAACCAAGATGACACACATAGT
The DNA here is from genome assembly GCA_963574655.1 of Perodicticus potto. Lineage (NCBI taxonomy): Eukaryota > Metazoa > Chordata > Mammalia > Primates > Lorisidae > Perodicticus > Perodicticus potto. Next base: position 46,417 of record CAUYRH010111335.1, on the reverse strand, counting down.
GGTCACAACTTAAGATACAGCACCATCCTAAAGGCAATTCTCTTTTAGGGTTTTCCTGGGACTTTTTCCTGAATGTGTTACATGGTCATGAAAATTCAATGTGCATATTATTTCCATAACATTTATATATGTTAATACAGATTTTTTTCTTCTTCAGGTTATTTTCCAGTGAGAATGTCATCAGTACTATTATAGATCAATGCCATTCTGAGGCCTGATCGAAATTCATTCATTTATTTATCTCTGTCTGTTTCTCTCTCTTCTTTTTTTCTCTGGGGGGGGGGGAGGTTCTTTTTGAATAGCAGAAGGGGAAATAAGGCAGAAACACCGAGAATTTACACAGCAAGAATAGTCAGAAATCTTTACTGAGCTGTATTTTCTATAAGCCACTTTTCAGAATGCACAATGAGATTCCAATTTATGTGAGGGCTACAAGGTCAAATTTCAAAAACAGTCTCCAGTTTTAATTTGGATTCAGTTGGAAGGAAGAATTTGAAATGACAAAAAATTACAAATGGAAAATGCTATTAGAACCAGTGGAGTATAGTGGAAAATGATTGTGGTTGGAAGCCAGGTGAGAGTTTAATCCTGGTGCTAAACTCACATTACCATTGCAAGTATCCAGTCTCAGCCTCTCTGAGCCTGCCTTTCCTTATCTGCAAAATAACAGTGGTAATTAAATGGGCCAGAAAGACCACAGAAACCTTCCTCAGTTTAAAGATAGATAAGAATGATGAATTAGATTGCTATCACTTCTGTTAACCCCCCCAAAAGAAGAGCAGAGCATAGAGGCTGGGCGCTGTGGCTCATGCCTGCAATCCTCGCACTCTGGGATCACTTGAGCTTAGAAGTTTGGGACCAGCCTGAGCAAGAGCAACACCTGCAAACCTCATTGCTACCAAAAATAGATGTGTTGGGACCTGTAGTTCCAGCTATTTGTGAGGCTGAGGCAGGAGGATCACTTGAGCCCAGGGGTTTGAGGTTACTCTGAGGCAAGTTGAGGGTTGAGGCCATGACTGGAGCTTGGGCTATGGAGTAACATTCTGTCTAAAAAAAAAAGAAAAGAAAAGAAAAGAAAATATATTTCGTATTCAGGATACAAAATAAAAGTAGAACTGGATCTCCAAGCCCATGTCCTTGCTCCGCAGTGAGGCTTTCCCTTCCACAGAGAGTGAGGAATTGCCCCTTTCACTGAGGCTAGCAGTGTGAGGGTGCACTCTCAATTTTTCCAAAAGAAAATTTAATTTTTGTTTGATTCTCTAGTTTTCTTCTGGAGAGCTTTGCGACTCCTTTTATATTTCCTCTTCCACCTGCTGGGTATCTGTTAGAGTCGCCCAGAGCTCTGGCCCCTTCCTGTCCCCATCCCCTGGGAGGTGTCCTTTGAACGATCTCACATCATGTGGGAATCCTCCTGTCTCCATGGTTTCTGCCCCGTTCTCCATGCACAAAGTGCTCACGTGTCCCTCCTGCCTGTACCTGTGGCCTCAGTGCCCTAACAGAGGCCTCTCCTTGAGTATCTCATAGGAAACTTGAATTGATTTAGTTCAGACTCAGTCACTAAGGGGAGTGCTCCTCAAACGTCTTTTGTTTTAGTGAATGGAACCATCCTTGCTTCATTCTCTGAACCCAGAAGTTGAGACGTCACCCTCAGTTTCTCAATGCTGCTGTTCTGGTTCAAGGCTATCTCTGTTTCTATACTAGGTCTTAACTCAAATTTATCCAGTGTTTCTGCCACAGTGGTTTCTATAATAGTCAAATTAAATTGCATGATTTCTTTGTCCAAAATGCCATGTAGGACTATGAGACCCTCTGTGGGAGGACTGCAGCCTCCTCTCCCGTCATTGTCTCATGACACCTCGGTGCAAAGCACATATTCCCTCCTTGGCAAACGAGTCCCAGTTCCTAGAACCCAGCATTTACTTTCTCTCTTATGAGACTTTTCATTTTCCTTCTTGCTCTTTCTGCCTTAAATGCTCATACCCCCTTTATCATCATGGCCAAATTCTTCTCAACTTGAAAGCTCACCTCAGGATCATTTTCTTGGGAGAGCTTTTCTTGATGCCACTGGCCAAACTTTCCATTTTCCTAGAGCACTCTTGAAATGCTTCTTTCATTTCTCACTATCCTGCTAGAAACACCAAGTTTCTGTCCAAGTGGGACGCACCTGTCCCACTATCCTGTAGGTGCCTGTTAGTTTTCCTTTCTCCCTTACTGGACCCTAAGTGAGCCCCTTGACAGCAGAGCCTCTGTCATTGACTCATGCCTAGCCCCTAGCATGTTGCTTGGCACATAGCAGAAGCTGGCAGTGCTTTCTGTAAAAAAAGCCAATACGTTTAATGAAAGTCACTGTATGCAGTAAAATAAAAGTGGGACTTTGCATGTAGCATGGCTGTTTCATCGCTGTGTCTTGATTAACATTTTGTTTGTGATAAGGTTCTTTACCCAGATACGTTGAAAGTCTATGTAAGAATTATAGATTATGGCTCTTCATAGCTCTTTGTGTATTAGTCCAAGTTCTCCAGAGGGAAAAAAAAACAATACAAGACATAAAAGGGATGTCCAGAAAGTACCCAGCCATGTAATATGAAAAATAGAGACATCTGTGGCTAGAGACTTTCTGGACAGCCTGAGTACTCACATGTGTGCATGTTTGCATGCGTGCGCGCACACACACACACGTATAAAGATATTTATTTTAAGAATTGGCCTTACATGATATGGAAGGCTGAGCTGTTACATGACCTGCCATCTGTGAGGTGGAGAACCAGGACAGCTGATGGTAGCATTCAGTCCAAGTGTGGAGACCTTAGAACCAGGAGGCCTACTGGTGAGAGTCCCAGTCTGAGTCTAACAGCTCAAGAACTAGGAGCAGCAATGTCTGAGGGCAGGAGAAGATGAAAACCTCCAGCTCGAACAGTGAATTTGTCCTTCCTCTGCCTTTTTGGTCTCTTCAGGACCCCAACTGAGTGGATGATGCCTGCACGCACTGGTGAGGGGGGAACTTCTTTTTTTCTTTGAGACAGAGTCTTGTTTCCTCAGGCCAGAGTGCCATGCTCTCAGCATAGTTCACAGCAACTTCAAACTCCTGGGCTCAAGTGATCTTCTGCCTCAGCCTCCTGAAGAGCTGGAATTACAGGTGCCTGCCACAATGTCCAGCCAGTTTTTCTGTTTTAATAGAGATGGGGTCTTATTCTTGCTTGGCCTGGTTTTGAACTCCTGAGCTCAAGCAATCCTTCCACCTCAGGCTCCCAGAGTGCTAGGGTTACAGGTGTGAGCCATCGTGTGCAGCAAGGTGGATCTTCTTCACTCAGCTTACTGGTTTACATGCTAATCTCTTCCAGACATGCCCTCACAGACATACATGGAAATAGTGTCTTACCAGCTATCTGGGCATCCCTTAGCTCAGTCAAACTGACATAATTAATATTAACCATCATGCCTTGTTATAAGCATAGCAGGCTCTCAATTTTTCTTTCTGTGAATGAACGCATGTCATATGACAGAGAAGGAAGCAAGCAGACAAAATCATGAGCTTACGGAGTCTGGATGCACCACTGTCAGTTTTTTCTCCCTCTGCTACAGCAAGCAAGGCTGCATTAAAGTGACTTTTGCCTCCACTTATTCCCCAGCTCACCTGCTGATGCTGCTGTAGTAGACAGAAAATCTGAAGGGTTAAAAAGGTAGATAATGGCTGTAGGAGAAGGGGAAACAAAGGCACAGGCCTGTAGAGGCTTTGGTTAACCCAGCACTGGTTATAAGAAAACATTTAGAGCAACAGTGTTTCAACAGCTGAGCTGATGGAGGGAGATAGGTCTTTCCCAGGCTCAGTCTCAGACCTGAAGGGGTGTGAAGGAGCGAAAAGGCAGCCTGTTGGCAGGACCCCGCAGGAGGCTGTGGGAGCCCCTACCCAGGGCACAGACAACGCAGACAATTCACACTGTAGGAACTATTTTCATAGATCTTTTCAAACACAATTAGGTGGATTTGAAATAGAATTTTAAGCTATCACAACACCTTGACATCAGAAAACCATGAATAAATAAAGATATAAAAGCAAAACACAATTCGAAGGGATTCCATGTGATAATGCCTTTTTCAATAAATGCCGCAGAAAGAAAACTGTGTGTGATAAACCGTATCATTTCCATTTTCTCCCCTGGGATTTTATATCCATATGCTTTTATGTATAAACATGTGATTATAAAAAAAGCTCTGCCACTGAGACTCCTGGGTCTCTGGTAGGTGTTCTCAGCAGGGCCACACACGGAAGAGCTGTTGGGGTCTGTGCCCAGCTGACTGTGTTTCCGGATGGCACTTTGTGGGGCAGGGAATTCTCTGCCACTTACCCTCTCAGAAATCTATCATTTGTATAAGATTCTCCCTTGAGGAATTACTCCCCTGGGTTAAAGTATATTTCTAGAAAGTTCAAGTTAAATTACAAATACAATAGCAGGGGGAAGCAGCACGCTAATCCAATTATAAGCACAAAGACTTTAATGTAAATTTTTATAAAATACCTTGTATGGAGTTTTACTTCTGAGAGGCATTGTGTAGATGAAGGGGTGTATAAGCAGAGAAGCTCGGTGAGACCTGGGTCAGGTACAAACGAATTCTTCTTGCCTCCCCTCCTCCTACTCTTCCCTGTTCTTCTCCTTTTCCTTTTTTTCTCCCCACCCCCGTCCTCCATTTCTTTCTTCTCCTTCTTCCTTTGTTACCTATGAATTTCCCAAAGGATTTAGTGTATGTGGGGTGAATTTCCAAGAACTGAGTATAGGCAACAAAGTTGAACTCATTTGAACATGGGAAGTTTTTTACTTGTGAGTTCAGAGAAACATTTTGGAAATTCTGACTCTGTGACAATTAGACTGTCACATGTGGAACTTGAGAAGTGAGATGTCAGGATGCAGGTTCTCATTTTGTGTGCCGGGAGGCAGGCAGCTGGGGCTGCGGGTGTGAGAATGGGGAGCTGTCGGGTGGGGCTGTGGGCAGGAAGAGGCACTGAGAACTTGGGAGGGGACGCCGAGAGGTGAGAGGGCAGAGAAGGCAAGCCTTTCTTGGTTCCCTCTGAGGACACCAGAGAAACAAGGGGTCATGTGTTGCCTCTGGACTTTAGTTTCAGATCTCGTTTTCAGCTTAACTTAGTAACTGTAGGAGAAATTGGATCCTAGAAGATCTGATTGGGGATGAGCTTGACTCTTCTTCAAATCAACTGGTCTTTTCTGGGGGGGACTTGATTGGCCTTAAGTTCCTTGAGCATTGTTAAGCCCAAGTTGGTCTCACCCAGTTCTCCTTAGAAGGCTCTGGATCCCTCATGTTGCTTCTGGGATTGCAAACTCTGCAGAGTACAGGCACGCCGTGTGGTATGATGAGAAAACAACAGGCCTTCGTGTCAGAAAGGGTGGGCTCTGAATTTCCGACTCACCCTAAGTCTGAGTTTTGCTCTGCCCACTATGTGACTTTGCTAACCTCCTTTTTTTTTTTTTTTGCTAACCTACTTTAACTCTTTGCCTCAGCACCTTTCTTTCATGAAATGTGACTATATGAGCTTGACTCTCAATGGTTTCCCTTGTCAAATAAAAGCATTATAGTAGATGATCTGTAAAGTTTTTTCTAGTTCTCACATTCTGAGTTAGGTTTTTTTTTTTTTTGAGACAGTATTGTACTATGTTGCCCTCGGTAGAGTGCTGTGGCATCACAGCTCACGGCAACCTCAAACTCTTGGACTTAAGAGGTTCTCTTACCTTAGCCTCTCAAGTAGCTGGTACTACAGGTGCCTGCCACAATACCTGGCTATTTTTTGTTGTGGTTGTCATTGTTTAGCTGGGTTTGAACCCACCAGCCTTGGTGTATATGACCAGCACCATAAGCACTATGCTGCAGGCACTGAGCCTGAGTTATATTTTTTTATACACACACATAAACAGTTCACTGAATAATTTTTGGTAATAAAGAACTGTCTAAAATAATCTCTTTAATCTGATAAATATTTTTTCTGCTTGCATACATTTTTTACCTCTAGTCTATAAAATAGCCTCTAGAAGAAAAGCAGTCACTTTATGTATTGAGAAAATTTCTATTAAGATGATTTAATTAAGCAGGGAAATTTTGGGATTGAAATATCTAAATTTGAAGTTTATTCTTTGAATAATTCATGTATGCTCACATAATGAAACTTTGAGTCCTCATTTCTGAAGTTCCTGATTCAAAATGTTTAATTTTCATAGGTTGGTTGTTCCACTGGTCATGAATACTTATTAATAAAAGCTGTATGTCTGGGCATAGTAATTTATCATTTGCATGGCAATATATTTTCAGGGCTTCAACTGTTCATAAGTGCTGTTTCACTCACAGATAAACTTGTGGGAGAAATGAAAGAGTGTTTTTCTGTTTATTCCTATTTTGCTAGATGTAGAGGTGGAGTACGGAATAGCAACTCTCAGAAACTTTAAAGTTAAAGATACGATTCGGAATGTAGCAGACTGAACATAGTTCTTATTTCCATGTGATGGGTCAACCCATGAGCAATGAGTTAGGGCATTATGTCAATCATGGGATGTTGATTGTAATAATAGCTCTTGAGTTTCCTCTCTCGAGCAATTTCACCTGCTTACTCCATGCCCCATATTCATTTTTTTCAACAATAGGCACATGAGACAAGAACCAGGCAGAGAAGTCAGGACGACTCTTCCCTCTTTTCTATCCCCAGTCACTGCATTTGTCCAGCGTGACAGATGCCTGTGACACACGCCCTCCTCAGCCCGGTCCTGATGCCCTGTTTCTGGTCATCATTCTCATCACGCTGTGTGGAGATTCTGGAAACCGCTTTCTAGCTTGCTTCTCTGCCTCATTCCTTTTCATTTCAGCCTGCACACAATTCCTGTGATACTGTACCAAAGACAACCTTTTGTCACTCTTTCGAGAAACACACAGTCCTCTGTATTGAGCCCAATTCATCTGTCTGACTTTTGAGGCTTTTGACATTTGGAGCTTGTCTTAGCTCCAGTGCCCATAACAGTATTGTGAGTGGCTTAAGCAGAAGAAATTGATTTCCCACAATTGTGGAGGCTGAGAAGTCCAAGCTCAAGGTGTTGGTGGGGTTGTTTTCATTCGGGGGCCTCCTTTCCTGGCTTATAGGTGGCTGCTGGCTTGCTGTGCGCTCACGTGGCCTCCGCGTGCACAGAATGATGGAGGGAGCAGGAGAGGCAGAGAGTGAGCAAGTCCAGAAGTGACCTTATCCCACCCTGAAACCCTCCCAAAGACCCCATCCCCTAATGTACCTTCAGCTTGGTGATTATGGCTTCAACACGTGAGTTTTGGAGGGACACAAATGTTCAGTGCATAACAGAGCTCCTTCCATCTCCCCTGTCCCCTTTTCTGACCCCCCTTGTTGTGTGCCCTCATCCATCCTTCTCACGGCCAGCACCCCTCTCCCGTGTTCAGAGATTTCTCCCTGTGTCTGTGTGTGTTTGGATGTGCAGCCTCCAGTCTTCTCTTTCTCCCAACTCTTTTTCTACGCCTCTTTTTAGAAGACTTGCTTCTTTCCTTGTATTTTGTCATATTGGACAAATCCTTTAATGTCCACCTGAAATTGTACTTGTTCTAAAGAATACTTTCTAATCTTCAATTCAGGTGAATATCCACTTTCTCTCAACTGTTAGGGCTATAGTCATACCCTCATTTGGCATTTAATTTTTCTCTCATTCTTTTATAATATTAGTGAAATATCTTATTGGGATTTATATTCTACAGGGTACTTAGATCTCCTTAATCTCATGTGATTCCCTCAAAAGCCTAGTGAGGCAGAATTACTATAGTTTCTAGTTTTATGCAGAAGGAAATTGAGGCTCAGTGAGATGATATGATTTACCACTGGTTATAAAACTAGTGACTCAGGTTACAGACTCAGTTTTCTGACTCTAAAACTCAGAGTCCATCTGCTAATTCCTTCTCCATTTTAGGAATCTTACACAGGGTTTCTTTTTTCTTACATATTCTAATTTCAGTTAAGTGTGTTTTATGTAACTCTACAGGCTGGATTTAATTCTTTTGTGTGTGTTTGTCAGGGGCAGGGGGAGCAAATACAGTGAACTTCCATGACGGAGTTCAAATTTATTCCAATTGGATTTCTTCCTTTCAAATCACAAACTGAGTATTTCTGTGATAAACAGTAGTCTACACATTTAATAAATGGAGTAACTCACAGATTTAATAATAACTTCATAATAACTTAGTTTTTGTATTCTATCTACTAGATTATACAATTCCTGTGAATTTTTTTCCCATGTAAAGAGGATTAGTCAGAAGGCCTTGGCAAAGGTAACACATACTCAATAAAGCAATATATCAATTTTGTTTTGTTGTAATTGCAATGTGGAGGTCTAAATTTTCCAGGGCCTAATCACAGAATATTTTGACCTCCCACACAGAAGATGAACTCAGAGGTTGCAGCCTCTAGGTGGGGGTGAGGGAGTGTAAAATAATTTAATAGTGGAAACCCACCCATCACACCTGACTCCAACCCGTCCAGACATGAGTGCAAAGAAACCACTTACAAATTCTTTTAGAGTGATACAAAATCAGAAACATTTAATGTGCACTGAAAAAGCCAAGTTAAGAATCAAGTTCAGACATGTAGAGGTGTGATATCTACAACTGGAGCCAAGTTAGAAAAGGGTTAGCTCTTTAAACGGCCAAATTAAACACGACACAATTGAGGCGAACTCATCCCTCTGGGCACTTATAAACCTACATGTGGGAACTTTTGAAAATGAAGTTAGCACCGATTGTGTCTTATTTTGCTTGGCCATTTAATGGGCTAACCCTTTAGGAATTTGGCTCTGACTGGAGATATCACACTTGTACGCGTCTGATCTATTCCTTCAACTTTTCTTTTTTTGGTGCATGCATAGAATTAAAAAAATCAGATATGGTTTTGCATTTTTGAGTTTAATAAGAGTTAAAGACAAAAATAAAAATATGAGGAAGAAGAAAATGTGCTGAAATAACAATGCAATTAGACTACCAGGGACGTATTTCTTTCCTCCTGGTCTCTTTTGCATTTAGGCGTTCAGTTGGGTAGTATTGGTTAACATCAACGATGAAGCTACTTGGAGGAATTCCCAAGCCGAACCTCATTCAACTCACACATATGCAAACATGTTTAAAAGGGAGTCTCAGAGTATGTGGGCACAGTAAGGAATGAGTTGAGAGGTGCACAGCAGACAGATAATGTATTAGCAGTTAAGTCCAAACACGGCTCCTGTCCAATTTTCTTGGTGTTTGAAGCTAATAGATCTTGTGTCATTACCGAAGGGCTGGCAGTTCCTGGGGCTGTATGCATAGGTGACAAAAAGGATGTTGAGAATGTAATAAAAAATTGCTTTCAAGACTGTTTTCCTACTAAGATGTTCTGTGTCGTACCTGTCAGCACGCTTCCCTTCCTTTGAAGCTGTAAATTTAAACACCTACTCATCAATGCAGTGTTGGCCGCATAGATTATCAAGGAAAAGTTTCAAGGCATTTGATTAACTTGTAAATCTTTATTGCAATGCAATAAAGAAGGCATCTCTACTGAACACTTATGCACTCAATTCTGGGCCACTATCCCAAGTGGCCTCTTACTGAGGTACATGTATAAGGAAAACAATATTTGGGGGCCAATAACCAAGTAATTACCATTTAACAAGGCATTCAGTTGAAAGGAATGTAGAGCTTAATGAATTAGGATGTATATTTACCCTTATATCTTCTAGATTTAGGTTATACAAATTGCTGTTCTTTCCTTTTAACATTTACATTTTTTCAGCATTGCTGGGCCTGGGTGGGAAATAGTCTCAGTTGCTTTCCACGATCCGATTTAAGGTCTCATTGTTGATCCATACAGTTGATTATGACACAAAATTGATGAAAGGATATTTTCTGCTGTCAGATGTTAGGTGAGATTTAATGCACTGAGCTCAGGAAAGGGCGCTGTAAATACACACTTTTTAATCCTTACTCAGTTCTTTTCTTATTGTTTTGCAGTGAAGGACAATTCTCTTAAAAATTTGCTGGCATTTTTTATTTGGCAGTTTTGTGCTGAGGTAAATGTTGGCAAATGAACAAACAGCTTCTGTTTCAGCTTCTCTGTGGTTCCATTCCAGGTCAATCCCAGGAATTTGGCATAATTTGAAAGGTTCCTCCTGGTCTACACCACTTCTGGCCAAGGAGACTCTGGGAGGCCAGCTCAGGACCCTAACTGTTCTGCAGCTCCGTTGCCACTGAATGACTACCTTGGAAATCTGCTTTTTCTCTGTGAGATTTCCTGGATGTATCTATCTATTCCTTAAATGCCTAAACAAAAGACACCATTTTATAATTTAACCAGTTCCTACTCATTGCTTGTATATGTATGATTTTTTTTTTCTTGGAAAACGGGTAGCTTTGCTAGGCGTCCGTTGGGCTAGTCTGTATTCCTCAGGACTCACTTCTAAAAATCAAAGACTCCTTTGAAGTGTTTCATGCTATTAAACCACTGAAAATCTATTTTTCTCTTTCCACAAGCCATACATAAATTATTTTATCTTTTAAATTGACAATTATAAATTATAAATATCCTCCTCGTATAACATGATGTTTTGAATTATGTGTACGTGGTGGGATGGCTTGATCCAGCTAAGTGACAAGTGCATCACCTCATATACTTACAGTTTTCTTGTGGCGAGAACTCTTATAATCTACTCTCAGAGATTTTAGAAATACCATGTATTGCTATTAACTAGAGTCACTATGTTGTGCAACTGATCAGAAACTTATTCTTCCTCTCTAGTTGAAATTGTGTGTCCTTTGACCAGCATTATCCCAAATACCCAGCCATCCAGCCCTCGATATTTATTCTTCATTTAGAATGGTTCAACTTTTCTAGATTCCGCATTTTACTAAAATCACTGTTCATCCACATTGTTGCAAATGACAGGCTTTCCTTCCTTTTTGATGTCTAAGTGGTATTCCGTTGTGTACATATCCAACATTTTCTTTATCCATCAATCCACTGACGGACACTTAGGCTGATTATATGTTTTGGCTATTGTGAATAGTGCTGGGATAAACACGGATGTACAGATATCTCTCTGTCATACTAATTTCATTTCCTCCGGGTATATATCCAGTAGCGAGACTGCTTGATCATATGGTAGTTCTATTTTTAAGTTTTTTTTGAGGAACCTTCATACTTTTTTACATAATGACTGTACTAATTTACATTCCCACCCACAATGTGCAAAAATGTCTTTTTTTCCACTTCCTAGGTAGCCCTTATCTTTAATCTATTGATAATGGCAATTTTAGAAAGTAGTGAGAGTAGGCACCACTGTCTTACTCCTGATCTTAGAGGAAAAACTTGCCACTTTTCACTATTGAGTATAATATTAGCTGTATTTCTCATATGTGGCCTTTATTTTGCTGATGTACATGCCTACTATATCTAACTTGTGAAGGCTTTTTATCACAAAACAATGTTGAAATTCATTAAATGCTTTATTTGCATCTATTGAGATGATAATATGACTTTTTTCTTTCATTCTGTTAATGTGATATATCATATTTATAGTTGTTGAACTATCCTTGCATCCCTGATCTAAATACCACTTGAATATGGCAAGAAATTCTTTTAGTGAGCTGTTGAATTTTGTTGCTAGAATTTTGTTAAAGATTTGTATATCTGTGTTCATTAAGGATATTTGTCTGTCATCTCCTTTTCCTGTGATACCCTTGTCTTGTTTTGGTGTCAAAACAAGGCACCCTTGTTAAATGAGTTTGGAAGTATTCCCATATCTTCATTTTTGGGGCAGTGTTTGAGAAACATTGGTATTGGTTTTTGTTTAAATGTTCAGTAGGTTATAGCTGTAAAGCCATAAGATCCTGGTGTTCTCTTTGATGGGAGATTTTTTTTGTGACTGATTCAACCTCCTCACTCATTATTGCTTTGTGGGGGCTGGCCTGGTAGCAAAATTTGCTGGGATGAGCCTGGACCCTGGAGCAGTTGAAGTGGAACTAGAGGGGCCTGACCTAAAGGATGAGAATGCAAGGATCCCCCCGGCACTGGGAAGGCCTGGAGATTGTGTCCTCAGGTATTTCCAAGACATAGTGCCTGAGACCAGGCGTGCTGACCTGGTTCTGAGGCAGGCCCAAATCATGAGACTATGTGGGCCAAGCTTGTTCCGGGCTGGACTAAAATCTAGGGCAGGCCTGATGTCAGGAGCAGAAGAAGTTGTCCTGTTGCTAGGTGGGCCAGGAGCCTGCCTCTGCAGGGCCAAGAGCTGACCTTAATCCTGAAAGTCACACTCTTGAATGCCATAATCTCAAGTGTTGAATTCCTGAAAAGTCAAAATCCAGAAAATATAAATCAGAAAAAAATAACAAAAAATAACAAAAAATTCTTTGGAAAACATTTGGTAACATTTTAAAAGGAACATTTATTTGAGAAACATATGACAATATAGCATCAGCCAATTTATACACTAAAATAAGCAAAAATCAAATACATGTTTTTGCAAGCAAAACATTCAAGTATTCTAAGGACTGTTGCATGGATATAACAGTTATGAACAATGAACAGTATTCACCAAGAAAGAGCCCATTACTCTGTACGCAGTTGCCCAAAGAGCTGAGATCTCAAGAAATGTTATCTTTCACAAATGCAGATGTACAGAAAGGACATGTCTTCATTTATTAGGGAAATCTCAATGTTTTTATACCAAGAACGAGGGAAACAGATGAAGTGGCTCTCAGACCAAGGTCAAAAGCCTCAGAATCTGGGGCCACTGGGGTGAGGCCTGGGTCCAAAGGCCAGTAGGCCTGGTGTTCTGGCATCCAAGGCCACAGAAGGAAAGTCTTCCCAGCTCTCGAAACCAGTTCACCCTTTGAATTGTTCTCTTTGGGACCCAGGGCTGATTGGCTAGTGCCCACCAGTAGTAAGGGCAAATCTTCCCCACCTAGTCCAGTCAGATTCACATGCTAATATATTCTGGAAACACCCTACCAGACACCTAGAAATGATGCTTTGCCAGGTTTCTAGATATTCTTTAATACAGACAAGTGGACAGCCAAAATTAAGTCCACAAGTCCATTCCTTTCTAGCTTGGTGCCCACATGCATCTCCTTAAACCATACTTAATTTCCAAATAAAGAAAATAACAAGGTAATAGTTTCATCTAACATGATACATAATCCTGTGATTGTGACTTTTGGAATTTTAGACATTATAGGTTTTGACTTTAGGGATTTTGATCTTTCAGGATGTCAACATTCAGGATGATGGCCTTCAGGACCGTGTGTTTCGGGACTGTGGTCCAAACCCATAGAGGCAAGTCTGGAGGGAGGGACTGAGGATGCTGGACTGATGACCAGGGCCACAGGAGCTGGCCTGCTGCTGGGTGTGCCTGAAGCCTGGCCTTGTGGGGCCTGGCCCAGTGCTGGGATCACATGAATCTGAGGCCAAAGGGGATGGCCTCAGCTCAGGCCAGGCCTGCAGCCTTAGTTTGTGAGGGATGGCTTGGTGCTGAGGTAGTCGTGAAGCCTAGGGCCTGGGATGAGCCTAGGGCCTCATCTGGAGCCCACGGTCTCTCGGGCTAGCCTGGCACTGATGTGTCCTGGAGATGTGATCCTCCAGGCAGGTCTGGGGTGGAATCTGCAGCCCTCCAGGCAGACCTGGAGTCCATGACTGCCTGCAAGGACAGACTTAGAGGCCTAGTTCGAAGTGTTGGTCTGTGGCCTGGGGTGGTGGGCAGCTTGGTGTCTGTATCTTGACTCGGGTCCCTCTGGTCCACAGGTGCTAGTCTGATGGCTGGGGTTCTGGGTGCTGGCCCAGTGCTGGGGTGAGCAGAAGCCTGGGACCGTGGGGTTAGCTTGGTGCTGGGGGTGATCTGGAGGTTGGAGCCACTGGGGTTGGCCTAGTGGTGGGATAGTTCAGAGACGGTGTTATCAGCCTGGCTCCTGGGTGGGCCTGGAAATTCATTCTGACATGGAGTCTGGGCCCATGGGAGCCTGCCCAGTACTGCTTAGCTGGACAGATGCTGGGAGCGTCCAGGGCAACATCCTGCGCTTTGTTTCCTCTCCTTCCCTCAAGCAGAGGGGCTCTCTCTGCTGCCCGAGGACGGGGCAGGGGTGACCTGGTGCTGTGATATGTCACCTGGTTTCTTTGGCTCTTGTAAAGGCATTTTGCATGTGGATAGTTGTTCAAATCAACGTTTCTCTAGGCAGACAAGTGCTGATATCACACGCAATTTTTCTAAATATTGCTAATAGTTTTTATAACTTTGCAATTGGCTGCAAGTTCGTTCTCTTCATAATGAAACTATTTGGCACTTACAAAAGTATACTGACAGAGAATGATAGTATATTGGGAAGACTCTTCATGTGGAGAGAGGAGAAATTACAGGAAATTTTACGCATTCACCAGATATTAATTATATATCTGCTCTGTGCAAGTGCATAATAAATTAATATTTACTAAGGACATTCATATTTTAGAATGATGTAGATATTGTACAACATTGATTGGAATGTCCTTTATTAGAATGAACATTGTCACTGAAGTCATGTGTAAAAGAATTTCCTGGGAGAAATGAATCTACTGCTTCAATTTGAGAAAACCAGTCTTGATTTAGTAGAGACAGAGTGAAAAGAATATTTTTTTTTAAAGGAGGGGGATAATAGCAAAAATATAGTGAAATAAAAATTTTAAAAGGACAAAATCAGATGTGCATTCACAGCATGGAAGTTTTGCCTAACTGACTTTACTTAATATATTTGATGTCTTTAAAAAATGTGGGGAATTAGATAATGATGTTGGAGGGGGCATAGCTTTAAATACCATGGCCAGGAAGTTAGTTGGACAATATCAAATAGTTGAAAAATAGCATTTAAACTCTTCCTCTGTTTAGCCCAGTCTTCAGGGATGGCAATGTTTCCTTCAGATCATCTCAATTAAAGATCAGAAATATGAAAGAGAATAGACAGTGCCCTAAAGAAAGGCAATTGACCTGCTTCTGCTGCTCAGCACAGTGCCTGGAATATGATGTGTGCTCAGTAATGTTCAGATGAAGGAGAGGTCCAGAGTGAGTTCCCCTCTTTACCTCCCTGAGCATTTTTTTAAACACACTCATTGTTGATCATCAATTCCTTTTTACGTGAATGATTATTACTCTTTATATTTTGAAATCTCACTCTTTTTTTTTTTTTATTGAATCATAGTTGTGTATAATAATTCAATCATGAGGTACAGTGTGCGGGCTTGACATACAATCGGAGATATTTTCATCCACCTGATTGACATACCATTCATGAGATTTTCTAATTTACTATGTGAAAATATTTTTGATCCGTGTTTAGAAGTTTTCTCCTGACCCTTCAAATATGCACTACAAGTGTGATCTCGCCCTTGAAATCTCACTCTTGATCGATTCTTAGAAACTCAGAAACTTCCCCAAAGTAGAAACCTTTCATCCGACCAGTAGTAAACCAGGTGTTAAAAGTTTGTATAATTAATGGAAAAGAAATTTGGCATAGAACTATATGCAATGACTTAGGAAGAGGAAAAAAGAGTCAGAGTGCCATATAGACATGAGAATTTTAGCACTTCGAAAGACTGTTATTTGACTGCTCACGTACCTTTCTGGTATGCCTCCATGCTGCAGATAGACTCAAAACAGCAAAAAGCAAGTAATTGATTGTTATATTTGAAATAACTGAAGGTGTTTTTGAACTTTCTCACTGAAGCAAGGTTTATGGGGTTAAAGATTTCTACCAGCACTGCAGTGAACCATAAACTCATCTTCAAACCCAACATATTGTTCATAATGGAGGTTGGATATCCATCAAGGGTTACAAAGTAATATTTGATAGTAAAGACTTCTGTGGTATCATTTGTTTGGGGTTTTAAGAATAAACATATATATTATAAATGTTCCCTTTTCTTTATGTTTCTTGCCTTCTGATACCTTGTTTATTTTAAGAGTTTAAAAGAGAAACTTCAGAAAAATACAGTGATAAATGGCATTGAATTTTCTGAAGAGGGTTTAATGGCACAGGTAGATTTCTTAAATAGAAAATCGTCTCTTCTAAGATGCACCGTAGGTGTGGTCCCACCAGTTAAGGGTACAGGTGAAACTTACTAAATGCAGAATATAAATGTCTGAACACAATAACTAAGAAAATGCCATGAAGGCTGTGTTAACCAGTTCAATGAAAATATTTCAAATTGTACATAAAACCAGCACATTGTACCCCATGACTGCATTAATGTACACAGCTATGATTTAATAATAAAAAAAATTGTCTCTTGCCGCAGACGTGGCTGCTCTTTTTTCGTAGGTGGTAGAAGGAGACCGCTGGCAGCACGACAACCACCATACTCACAGCAACATTCGCGGCAGGTAGCACCCATACTTTGCAAATGAAGCAACCGAGGCTATTGGGGGATAAATAACGGGATCACAGTCACATGCTACTGCGAGTGAGGGGCAAAGCCGTGATTTCATTCCAGGTTTTGCCAACTTTCTAGACTACTATGATGCGTTAAACAGATGTTTACTGAGTTCCCGATTATTTCTTACTACCTAGAGCGTTGTACCTCAGGATCGCGGGGTATTGGTTCCAGGACCCCCCACAGATACCAAAATCCTTGGGTACCGAAGTCCCTATGTGAAAGGCACGGCATTTGCCCATGACTTACGCTCGTCCTCCTGAAAACCATCCCTAGATTTCTTGCGATACCTACTGCAGTGCTCCTAGGTCACTTTGTTTGTGTGGATTCAACATGATGCGTGGCATGTAGCAAATTCACGCTTTGCTTCTGAAACTTTGTCCCCCCAGTGTTTTCAATCCGCATGTCGCTGGATCCACATGCGGAGCCCCTGGCTGTGGGGTGCAGACTGGGGTGGGATGCAGATTCGCCTGAGTCACAGGGTAGAAGACAGGTCCTACTACAGAGGCTGCTGCTCTTGTTAGGAAGAAAACAACTGTTTGAACAAAAACCCAGCACCGTGTAAGGCAATAAAGACATCCAGTCTTGATGGGACTCTCCACAGAAAAGTGGAGGAGAGAGTTAAAGGGACAGGGAGTCATTATAGTCAAGACGTGCTCCCGTTTGGGCCCAAATCTGTTGTTTTTTGAAATATGAAATGTGCTGTCATTCTACTGGGACATGCAAGTCTGTTTTAGGAGAGAAGACGCAGCCTTGTGTGAAGCTGCACTCTGCAGAGTTTCCAAAGAGACTAGTGCAGTCAGGGAGGGCCCCCACAGAAAGTGGGGATCGAGGGGGCTTTGAAGCATGGGTGAGAATTGGTGAGGGGCACTGACACAGAGGAAGATGTTCCAGGCCACTGAAATGGTTCACAGAAGACACGGCGTCGAGCATGCATGAAGACAGCTTGTAAAATGGTGAGTGGATTGGCCTTACTGGAGGAGCAGTTTCCTGGGGCGGGGAGCAAAGGGCCAGACCAGAAACCTACAGTAAGCCGCAGTGAACACCTGGCGGGAGGGGAAGCCGACCGCAGGAGAATGAGAGACAGCATCTCCGGGATGGCTCCCGGTGGCTCCACTCACCTGCTAATATTTCTGGCTGAGAGCTTTCCTGAACAACTCTTATATTATTATTAAACACCAAAGCCAAATGAATACTGAAATAATAATCTGAAAGAAACAGGAAATAAAAATTGAGAAATCATTTCTGTAACAACAGTGTATTTCTTTCCTTAGGCAAAATATGTGAGTTATTTTCTTTATTATATTTAATGCTTTATTAAATGCCCACTAGTCCTTGGAGAGCCAAAAATAAACTCTTATCTTGAGCCATTTTTCTTATCTTTGAAACTTACCTGATAAGAGTATTTTCGACTTTCGAGTTGCAGGAACAAGTCTTGTTAATAAAATTATATGGTACTTCCTTTCCTATCTGACTTCTATCTCTATTTATTGTTTTTCTTTTGACACTGCTATGGCTGGATGCTCTTAGAAACAAGTTGTACAGATTTTTTATTCTTAAGTACATGGAACACCTTCAAATGAAATAAACTCTAGATGTTTCTTATATAAAAACAGAAGTAAATGTGTATTTTTTTCCTATTTTAACTGATGGCTAATATGGAGTGTTAGTAAATCAATTCTGGGCATTTCAGAAAGCAATTGTAACAATGTAAAATATTCTGTTTCTAATTCTGATATTTTACTTTTTTATTTCATGGCTATTAATGCAGGTGTTTAAGGCGCTCTGGCTATAAAGGTCTTCTTGAGTTGTATACTCCATGTTAATAAATGGTGTAGAAGTGTGGTTTGCTCTCCTCCCAGGAACCTGCTAGGTGTAAACTTTATTCTGCTTTAAGGGTGGTTTTCCATATCTTCCTCACAGGAAGTATAAAAAGGTAAAATGAAGTAGGTAGACATTTAAACATGTCGTCATTTTAATCACTGCTGTCAGTCAAGCCAAGACCTTAAGACCTGGTCTCAGTCCTCTGGAATCATGTGAATCTCTGAGAGGAAAAGGCTTATGTGCAGGAGCAGTGAAATGACATTGCCGATTAGAATGTTGAGATTTATTATTGCTACGTGGGGAGTGTTAGGGGAATTCAGAGAGACTGAGAGGCTACCGAGAGGTACGAGTTATTCTAGACATCTGTCTATTCACAGAGGTGACAGGGCAAAGTTTGCATGCGTGAGGAGAGGGGAGGTGCTTTCCAGAGCTAGAGAAACTTGAGTCTGGCCTGCTTAGGAGCAGTTCCCGGGGACAGTAGGGTAATTTGGAAATAGTGGATAAAAGTGGGAGTCGGATTAAAGATGTGTCTGAAGTCTGGATTGAGACATTTTAGGACAGGATTGATGGTGATCAACTCATTATATGAAAAACATTTACCCATTGATTTTTTCACTCATTCTCCAAACACATGGAACTTGACTCTGAAAATGTGCTGGACATGCTGTCAAGTGTTAAATGCACAGGATTTTAGAAGGAAGAGAGAAACTAAGAGGTTAACATTGTTACCCAGACATGAGAAAATAAAGGCCCGTATTGGCATCTGGTGATGGAAACAAAGAGGGAAGACTGGATTCTGGGTTCAGGAGGCTTTTTGAATTAACATTGGACAGGCCATTTTAACTGGATGGGTGTAGGGCAAAAAAGAAACTCCAGACTTTGAGCTGGCGGACTGGGAGAATTCTCTTGATAGAAAGGATGGAATTAGGTAAGTAGATCCAATTTTAGTCTGAAAAGGTCAGGTATCACCTTAAAGTAGTCGTGTCCTGTGTGCAGGTAGAGATATAGGGGACTATAGCTTAAATGAAAGAAACGCAGGACTGGAAATAATAGATGGCAGAGTTAATCACAGTGTTAAAGCTGTTAAATCTAATTTAATGAGGCAGATGACTTATTTTCTGTAGTTGAAGATCATAGAGGCAAGAAATAAATGTCAGAGACGTTCACAACTGGATATAGGGGACCATGGAAAAATGAAGAGAACATTAATAAGCGGAGAAATTGGAGGCAAATGGGAGATGCAAAATGTTTTGTGTGCTGAGATTGTCAACATTAATTTTCATAGACTTTTATTTAACAAATAGTGTTGAGTGCCTACACTCTCAATAGTGAGGTAGGCATTATTTTAGACACAAAGGTTATGAGATTGAGCATAAAAATCCCGGACGTTGTGGAGGTTACCTATTATTGGTGGGGGGGGGGGGGAAATGCAAGAGAGAGGTTTCATAGTACAACACATAGATATTTTAATCAATGGACATTATGCGAGATGTTACGAAGATTCAGAATGTGGGTGTAACCCCAAAATGAATGCAACATTTTCCCTCTTAGTTTCATGATTCAGCAACCCCAATGACAATAAAACAGAGTCATAAAAACAAGATAAGGCTACGTGTGGCATGAACAGATCTTGAGGTGTATATGCCTAAGGCCCATCATCATCAGATATAATATAGCTTCTTTATAAGTCTATAAAACGTTCAAGTCCTTGAGAAAGGGGAAGAGGCAGGACTAGGTGCATAAAGCAGGTTATCTTGAGGAATGAAGCTGCTGGGTAGATGTTAACTACCACACACGGCCTTTTCTGAATTGTCAGAAAAGGGCGTAATAAACAAAGGGGAGCAAGGTCAGTAAGAGGGACAGCACGTACTAACTGCAATCAAAGGTCTCTCTTTTGCAAATATGCATCTTGCTTTTGCAAAAACAAGATGGATATCTTGGAAAACATCTTCTGTATAAAGGACAGGACCCTCCTCACTAGTTAGACACGTGAAACACACACATAAGTGCAATCACGGCTTGCTCTTTAATAACTGTTACCATTACTTGTAAGACTTCCCAAGGATTTTATGTTAATTCCAGTAAGTGTTAAGTGAGAGCCCTAATAAATGCTTATTTGTGTAGCCAGGGAACATTTGGTTCAAGGTGTGACTGTGAACCAGCTGATGATCCGTGTGTGCAGAACTCACGTATATTTCATGAGTTACAAGGTACGTTGTAGGTCAAATGATTTCTGGAAAGACAAATAGAAGAGCACTTTTGCTGGATGACATGAGGGAGGAAAGACATTTTGAGTCTTTTAAAGGCTTATAATACTTTAAAATAGCCATTATTCAATGAATATTCATCAACCCTGTTTGCAAGGAATGGAGAAGGTGAAGAAAACTAACAAAACGAGACTTTCAAAAATACCTAATGACAGTGCAGATAAGGGAAATTTACGGGAGTTGAGAGGAGGTGGTGAATAATGAGATAGTCAAAGCTGAAAATTAAATAATTTACAGAATAGTGAAAGATAACATGATTTCTATACAGAGTATCAGCTCATGCTGGACGAGGATCTTATTCTCATCTCCTAGGGAGGTGAGAGCTTCTTCATTAGGAACAACTTCAAGCATAGAACTTTGTTGAGCAGCCCGGGAGAGGTATCATTGTTCGGCTGGAGGAAATTTCTCATGCCCAACGGTAGCTTCTTTAGATCAAATTCCCTAGTATGCATGGAGAGATGAGGGCCAGAAACATTTGAAGAGCCCGCATATGGGGAAGCTAGAGACCAAAGGTAGCAAAACTCTTTATAATATTGATGATTCATTCGTGGCCCTTTCTTTTATGAGAATTAACACCTGGGTTATAAAGTTAATAATGATATATCACTTCAGCATCTTGGAGACCATGATTTGACACAGCACATTAAAAATTTCTGGCAGAATGAATATATTACTTAGAGATTCTAGTATTCGAATGAATAAATATAACATTTAAACACATTCCCAAGAACTTAGCCTAGATTCACTTGATAAACCAGATAGACTTACTGTCAATGCATTTGTTCTGGCTGACTGAGCTAATAATAAGTGGTTACAAACAGGCTTCATGCAGATTTGCTCAACAGTCTTAGTGACAGTCTGGGTGATACCTCTGCGCAGTTGGAAACCCAGCGTAATAAACACATATGCGAAAGCTTTAAAAACTGCCACTGCTTGTCAGAATTACATCATTTTATTTGGTTTTCTGTCCCCCTCTTGCTACCTAATTGCTATATGACAGGATATCATTTTCATTACAGCAAATAAATAGTGTTAATTATAACATCCTCGAATGAAATTTGTGTGGCCTAAAGGGAATAATAAAAACCATTATAATCCCCCGTGCCCAAAGTGAAATATTTACACCAGGTAGCTTGGCAGTAACTCCTCAAAAAAAGAAAAAAAGGGATTTCCTATTCTCTATATCATCTGTTTCAGCAACTTCCACGTTTACTATTTCTTTTAGATTTAAGTCTATGGAGAAGATTCTTTAGGCTTGAAAACGAGCAACTTTTTTTGTATTCTAATTCAGAGCCAATATATTCAATGTCACAAGTATATATGAAGCTTCCTTTTTTGATAATGAGAGATATGACAAATTAAACATTAAAGTCATTGCTGTTGCGGAAGTTTTCACCTAAAGCAGAAGTCCCTGTGAAGAAACTCTGTCTCGACACTCCTTACGTTCTCAGCCTTCTCTTGCCCACCAGCACAGCTTACTCCTCACGCTGGTGTTGGTGTGGGTGCATCGTGACTGAGGCAACTCCAGTGCTACTTAGCAGCACTTCTACAAATTAGGAATCCTTTCAGTTGCAAGTAATAACAGACCTGGGTGACAGCGCTTAAGGAAATAGGTGTTTATTTTGCTCAGGTCTGAATAGGTCCAGGGCTGGCCGCTGCTGACCTTGCCATAGAGGCTCTGCACTGTTCCATGTTCCCTCCGTCGTGTTTGTCCTGCCGCGCCAGGCGACTCTTAGTCTTTAATGCATAAGGAGGAGAAGGACCCGTGCCACAGGCCTTTGAAGCAGCAGCAATACAAAGGTTACCAGAGACTTTATCAGAATCTTCCTGGAGAGACTTCTGGCTTCCATGGAATTGTCTAAAACTGTGCCACATGGCTGCCTAGCTGCAAGCAAAGTTGGGCACATGAGATTTTAGTTGAAGTGGGAATGGGAGGAGGGGATTGGAAGTGAGCACTGGGGCTGCCAGACAGGAGTGTCTGCTGCGCTTGGAACGGTGTTCGTCACTGGTTAGGAGCAGGGACTCTCAGGGTCAGCGGGGACAGAGAAGGTGGCAGAGACTGTCCAACCAGCGAAGAGGCGTCTTTCTCCCCGCTCTGTACTTGTCCACCAGACCCATATATTGATCCCAGCGGACCTGTGTTAACCCTGGAGGCTACTCTTAATGCTTCTTGTTTTTTCTTGCGATTTTATTTCACTCTCACATATTAAATGACAGTAAAGAGAAACACTGAAGAAATCAGCACACAGTAACTTTTCCTCAAAAAAAGGTTTATGTTTCCCTTTCTTTTAACCCTTATCATTTACGTGCATTTCAATATAAATATGATTAAATACCAATTTACTTTTTTTAACTTGACATTATTTCATAACTCCTTTGCCTTAATGTTAATGTTCTATGTTATTTATAATGAATGTCTGTACTGTGTTCATTGATTCCTAAAGGAGACAGCTGACAAGCCTTGGCCATTATGTGTCTTAATGCCTTGAGACTTGGTAGAGTCTCTGTGTCCACAGCCGCAAAAGGGCAGAGTCATGCTGGGTGTTTCTCAAAGCTACTCTTTTTAAGCTTTCCTAGTTTGAGAAAAGTGTAGCCACAATGACTTCAGGATTCATTGATATTGTATGGATCAGTCATTCAGCTGAAAACTCTGCAAGTCATCTTTGTATCTAACCATCCTAACCTCCTTTTTAAAAATTTAAGTGATGATATGATCTGTCTTATTACAGATGTGTCTTATACACACATATATCTGTTTTTATGTATTTTATTACCGGCAAAGATGATGATCATCCTTCAGAATTAGCTTTTCTCTTCTGAGTTTGTAACACCATGTTTTAAATAGAATACTTAGCATGTTAATAGGCCAGACCACTGGGATTTAGGGAAAAAAGAAAACTTAATTGCATTGCTCAACAAAATTTTAAAACCTGTGTCTGCTTTGTCCATTCTTAGTTGACATTTAGCATTTGTCATCTTAAGTTTAAATAATTACAACTTCTATTTCTGGCAAAAGTTACAAATACAATATTTTAAAGACTGAAATTTTAAAATGAAACAAGCACACGAGTTTTAAGTATATCTCATGGAATCTACACACTTCATACATTTACTTGTCAAGTTAAAAATATGCAGGAATTTCTGCCTTCATATTTGGGGATCTCACATTGTTTTTATACTTGAATCTCTATGTTAATTCTTCTTGCACTATGGAATTTTATTCTAATGTAATGTATTCATGAAAATTTTGACATTTCTCATCTTTGTGGATGAATATCATGTAGTTTGGTGCTATAGTCAACAGTAAAGAATATAGGACTGAACATCTTGAGTTCAAGTTTTGTCACTTACAAGCTGCGCAACATTGGGAAAGTAAATCGGCCTCTCTGTGCCTAAGTTCCTTCAAATGTAAAAGGAAGAGAAATATTCTGTGGAGTTACTGTGAATATTAAGTGTATTCACATATGTAAATAACTCAGACGAAAGCCTGGAACACAAGACATTCTCTGTAGAATTTGCCGTGATTGTTAGAGACAGATGTCAGCAATTATTTTCTTCTTTTTTAAATCGATTTAAATGCTGATGAAACTCATTTACATAAAGTGATAGATGATAATAAGAGAACTTTGGTATATATTTGTGTATGTTGTCCCTCAAATTTTCAAGTTGCCATGCCCTCTCCAAAAAAACCACGTAGCAATCTGTCATCCAAACTTTTTTTTGGTGCAAGTGTTGGCGACTTAATGGGACCCTCTTCCATTTTTGTTAAAGGCAAAGAACTGGAAGTACTCATCTTTCAAAATGCTTCTGGAACTGGAGTCACTCAGTGTTTCAGTTTCTGGGAACTATGCTACCAACGGCTTTACTAGACTTACCGAATAGCTACCATTAAAGCCCTTACTCTCCCCTTAGCATCTCTAGATTTAACTCAATACTCTCAGAAAAGGTTGAGAAGATAAAAATATTGAAGAAAATTTTCTGCTTCATCTTAGCCAAGAAAATTTGTAATTAGCTTTAGTACAGTAAAATTTACATCGAATAAGACTCATCAACTTTGAATGTACAGCTCTGTGAATGTGGACCAGTGGATAAAGTTGAGTAGCCTCTGCCAAAGTTTTTACCCACAGAACATTTCCAGAGCCCTTCGATGTTCCCTCATGCCTTTCAGCAGCGATTCCCTCCCTGATACCTGGTCCCTGGGCAGCAGTTGCATTATTACCGTTTTACTTCTAGTAACACTGGGTAAATACCTGGGAGAGAGATTGCTGGGTGATACATTTAGTGTGTGTTTAACTTCAGTTGCAAAGAAGCTGCAAAGTGTTTTTGCAAGTCCCACAGGCTGTCTCTGAGAGTTGCTGTTGACATTCTTGTCAACACTGGTGAGCAGCAGTATTTTCTCCTTTACCTCTTTCTTGGGCACGCGGTGGTACCCTCTTGTAGCTTTAATCTGCATTCATCTAACCGTTCTCTGGTGTTGAGCAACTTTTCCTGTACTTATTTGCCATTGCTGCTTGCTTATTTGCTTTAAATGACTTTTTTTTCCTGAAGTGTCTTTTCAAATCCTTCTGCTCATGTTTTAATTGGATTGCTTGACTTACTGTGTTTTAAGAGTTCTTTCAAATCAGCTATTTTATCGTGTGCTTTCTACATTATCATATTTTTTAAATGTTTTTTTAAGCCTTCGAACTTCAGAGTAAGCTCATGTAATCTATGAAAAACGCCCTTCATATTTCCCAGTTGGGAAAGCAAGGGCCTTTGTCAGACCAATCAACCAAATTGCACTTTATGTCAGAAAAAAAAAAAATATGACCTCATGTTCAATTCTAACAAATACGTTAATGTGGGCCCCCGTGCTGGCCACCTTACCCTCAAATTCCTATTTTGGATAGCTGGATGAGGCTCAGACATTTGTCACAGTTTGGTATCTCTTGAAGAGGAAAAAAAAAAAAAAAGCAACATGTGCTGTCTTTCAATGTTTCCAACCTGTGCTCCTTTTGTTTCTATTCACAGGATTACCCTCAAAGGTGATGCTATTTGGGGGGGGGGCAAATAGTTGGGGATAGAGGTACTGGCTGGTTAACAAAACTATCCTTACTCTTAACCCATTAATGGTATTTCTATATTCAAAATATTCCAAGACAGGTTAAAACACTTCATTTCTGAATCCTTAAATAAATATGGGGGCAGTGCCTGTGGCTCAAAGGAGTAGGGCACTGGCCCCATATGCTGGAGGTGGCAGGTTCAAACCCAGCCCCAGCCAAAAACTGAAAAAGAAAAAAAATATGTGTACAACTGGGAAAGAGAAGAAGCTTTTCTCAGATTTTTTTTTTTTTTTTTGAGACAGTCTCACTCTCTTTTCCAGGGTAGAGTGCCAGAGTGTTATGGTAGCTCACAGCAACCTCATAGTCCTGGGCTCAAGACTTCCTCTTGAGTGGCTGGTGCTGGTAGGTGTGTGCCACCATGCCTGGCTAGGTTTTCTCTTTTTAGTACAAACAGGGTCTAGGTCTTGCTCAGGCTGGTCTTAAACTCCTGAGCTCAAGCAGTCTACCTGTTTCAGCCTCTCAGAGTACCGGGATTACGGGCATCAGCCACCATGCCAGCCAGATACTAATATTTTGAATTGTTTGGTGTTAACAGTTTTTTCCACCCTGGGCCAAGGCACCATAGTAAGATGAGGCCTGAGAATAAGGCTTTGTTTTTTCAAGGGGAGAACCCAGGCCATGAAAGAAGGTGGAGAAGAAGAGCCCTCAAGCACTGAGTGCTGCAGGCGGGGGTGCTCTGTGAGTTTGAGGAAAGGGAAACTGCTTCCCATCTGTGGGACAATTTCATGAACTCCCACAGCACACTTGGAAGACTCTTCTTCTAAACTTAGGTGATTTTGAAAAAGGTGAAGGGTTGAGAAGCAATGGGACATCAAATATTCCAAGGGAGACAATTTGTTTCCTGCCGGAAGAGAGTGGGAGTTTCCTAGATGAGAAGCAGAGTGATGTCTTTGAGGAGTCAAATGAGGTTCACCCGAATTTCTTCAAGTCTCTTGATGAGCGATTTTTAATGCATGAGCTCTGGGATTGGTATTCCTCTCTCTGTC
Source organism: Perodicticus potto (assembly GCA_963574655.1). Taxonomy (NCBI): domain Eukaryota; kingdom Metazoa; phylum Chordata; class Mammalia; order Primates; family Lorisidae; genus Perodicticus; species Perodicticus potto. The sequence continues at coordinate 19,776 of CAUYRH010111335.1, read as the reverse complement.
TGTCTGTCTATGTATATACCTCCAGTTTATAAAAGGTGGTGGCTTTATTTATAAGTACCTGAAATACATTTATTCTTATTTTAAATCAAGTATCATTGTCACACCATTTTTAAGACTCATGGATTAATGTTCCCCTGTATGATTTTCTGGGGGAAAACCTCACAGGATCAGTGGGAGACCTAATTATTAGGGTATTTAATTAGGAGTTTCTTTCAGGCACTTTTCAAAGAACAATTTAACATCTGAGAAATTCTACCTTATTTATATCTTTAGAATTGGATAGTGAGAAAATCTTGACAGCAGTCACAAAGACTCAATTAGACTAAACAGTACAAAAATTATTTTCATTTATTCAAGGCTTTAAAATAAAATATTCATTTAACATGATACTCACAGAGGCAAAAAAAAATACATAATTTAATTGACTTTTCAAACTCGTTTAAAAATAGAGAGCTGTCATTTTAGAAAGCTCAGCTATTTTTCTTTCCTCAAGCACCTTAGGGAAAATAACACAACTCACAAGACACCACATCACATAAGAAAGCCAAGTTCTGTCTCGCTTATATATCTTGATCAACAGGGAGGAAAAACCTGCCTACTGCAGCTGCTGACATCTGGGCCCTTGACTTTGGGTGTGCTGAAATTACGATATGAATTCACAGTGTGGCTTTAGTGCACCTGTCTGGTTTCTGTTTGATGAGAAGGTGTAGGAGATACTTGACCCATACACAGAAAGTCTTCTCTCCCACCAGTGAAACTGTATTCTTTGACACTAGGAAGCAATTCCAGGCCTTTTCTCCTACTATCCCTTAAAATTCTCTGGTCCATTTTAGTCCATTTGTCTAATGATGTAAAAATATGGAGGTTTTCTTCCATTGTAAATGTGCACCTTACAGAAAAAGACGAATGGTATAACTTTTGAACGCAGAATCCCTCACCCCTCCACGGGAAGAACCAAGATGAGATCCTGTCCTTGTAATGTTTAGGTGCACCAGTAAGATCTGAAATCACAACATTTAAAAGCAAAAAGCCTTTGGAGCCCGAAGATTTGAAAAGCATCCTATGAGGCAGTGAGAATATCCAAGTCTAAAGCAGAACTAAACCCTGTAAGGACCACGTTGGGAATGTGTGTGCATCGCGCAGCAACACGAGGAAGGGAATTAAATTAGACGTTATCACTGAGTGCCCAGGGCTTGATGGGTGTTTCCCCGGCAGCCATCAACCCCCAGCAAAAGACTGATCAAGTCGTCTTTGTCTCCTTGGAGGGGCCCTCCCCTGCCGGGCAGGGCCCTTCCTACTGCTGGGCCCTGGGGCGTGTTCACTCTGTCAAATAAAGTGTAATGTTCACTTCGTGGGTCCTTCTCGACCTGACCCTTCTTCCAGCTACTTAGCACTGCACATCTCATTGACTCTAGTTCAACATTTCCACGGGCTTTCTGTTGTTTATGCTTTGCTTTGTATTTCTCATCATCTCCCACAGAATCAAGTCATCCACTTGAGTCACGGTGTTTCTCCTGGGTCCTTCTACTGTCCTTGCATCTCCTGCCATGTCCCGGCCCCTAACACCTGCTCTGCTTGCTGAGTATAAGCTGAACGGCTGTCACATTAGCCCAGGTGCACACGTCTCACCCTGGTGAACTGCTAGGAGGTGCCTCTTCAGGGCTCCAAGAACTTCTTGCCAAATTCAAACCATTTGAAAAAAGTTCCCTTTTTTTTCTGGAAAGATGTAATGGGCATCACTGGACCCCTTAAGGTAGAGCAACCAATGTCCCATATTCCTGATGAGTTAAGAACCTAGTTCCAATTTGGTTATTGAATTCTATTTAATAATAATTTTCTCTTGTTTCTGGTTTTGGATTGTCACCAGAAAGGATATTTAAAAAACAAAAATATGTAAAGGACTACAACTCAGGCTTTAGATTTTACCTTGCAAATGATGGAACCTAATTGTACGTGTGCCCTCCTATTAACCCAAGAAACAAAAAAACGCAGCAAGTCAGATATTTGCCTATGTTGTATTACAAAGCTGTATAAATAAATAGGTTGCAAAGTTTACAAAATAATGATCGAATTGTTGGTAGAAGATATTCAATCTTTTCACAATCATAATACTGAAGAAAATCTTGATGACTATGATAACAATTTATCACATCTACTTTAACCTACAAAAGTCAGATCCTCATCTCTGGGTTGTGAATTTTTATGTCTAAAAATTCAGTTTTAGTGTTATGAGAGTCTCGTTTTCAGTGTTACCTACATCAGGTTTAGTCTGAAGAGCTTTTGAGGGAATATCTCAGTGACAGTATATATAAGTGTGTGTGTTCATATATAATACATATTGTTATGTATATATGACAATATTTGTTACCTCAGAGGATTGGACCACAAGTCATTGGGTACCAAAGCCAACAGTTAACCAATTCAATTTCAATTTAAATTTTCACTTGAACTTTTCCCCACCGAATATCCTGAAAACAGAAGTAATTAAATGTAGCTGTAGTTTAAGAGCGTCCTTTAGAAGTCTTCTGTTTGTCCATCTGGTGCCCACTTTTCATCTGGTTGAAATCTTGCATGCAGCTTCTAAACCTCGGCTCCGACTCTGTTTCTTGTCCTAGCTCTCCAGAAAGTCTGCGTTCTTTTTCCCAGAACATTTCTTGTATATATAATAAACTAGAAAACAAGACACAGAAGGTTAAGTAAATTTCATAGCGATAAGCTGCGAAACTACTTTGGATAGCGTTTATACTCCATGACTCACAAAGCAGCTCACATTTTCCGTAGACTGGAGGCCGCGTGGGGAAAGCAACTGTCATTCTGAGTCCTGGGACCACTCACGGCATGAGGGGATGAACGCACTTCAGGAAGACCTAGCCTACCACCGTAGGGGATATTTGCTCAGAGCAGACAGAAGACTTCTTGGGACATTCGGCCCTGCATGTGGTACTTGGCGATAATGACGACGAAAAGCCTTTTTCTGCACCACCTTGTCCCTGTTCGCGTGTGGTCCTCAGTAAACACACCACACGCTGAGTGCTGTGTCCAGGACCTTGGCCGGATGGTCCTTTGTGGAAGGGCTTGAACTAGAACTACACTCCCATTCTCTCCCTGCCTTCCCTCATACTGTGCTTTCTGATGGGCTGTCAGCTTTCCTTTCTTCTCCGGAGCTGCCGCTGTCTGGTAGCAGCATTTCTCAGCTGAGTTTGGAGGTCAGCTCACCAGGACGGGCTCTGCCCTGCCAGGGAAGACCCGCAGTTCATGTCTTTGTTGTGTACGTGTGAATGAGTGAGTGTACGTCTGCACCTGCATGAGGCGGTGGATGGAGGGGTGGTATCCACAAGCCCATTTGGTCCCAGATTCAAGTCATATTCCAATTAACCTTTATCCATAATAAAAAGCACTATTTTGTTATCTAAATATCTGATTCTTTTCCTACCTATTGATTGGTTACAAAGTTAACAGGAGGACAGAGGCATTATTGATTGGACCTCTCAAATTCCAATTCAATATGTAAAATTGCTATAATAATATTATCTGTCGCACAGGGCCATTGTGAACATTAAATGAGATATGAGATAAAAGTCAGTGCCTAGAAGGGTCCGTGAAGTAGTAAATGCTCAGTATATGTTAATGGTCATTACTACACACAGCTGAGCGAGACAATGACCTGCTTCAAAGGTCTTATTAAGCCAAGATCAATATCTCCTTTCGATTGGGCCCTGCACGTCTAGTAATATATTATTTTCAAAGCCACTGAGCGATATTATTGAATTTAATTGGGCTTGTGGTCAGTTTGAAGATCTAGCACTTATTATAAACTGTTTTGAGCAGAGCCTCCCTCAACTTGCACTTAGGCCAATGATTTTATTTGACAAAACATCTTTTCTTCCTTCTCTTCCTTCTTCCTTTTTACTTTCCTTCTCCTTCTCCTTATTCCCCAAACTATTTAGACTTCTAATTCTATCACTAAAGTGTCTTTCCAAGCACCGTACACACTTAATAAAGAGTCCTTCCTTATTTTCATACTTACTGATGAAACTCAGTGAAAACACACCCCTAGTTCCATTTCTTCCTTTTCCCTATTCCTTCAACTTGATTATATACCGATCAATCTCTTTTGGGGTAGTTGCTCAACTAATGCCTTTACTCGATGATGTTTAACTATTATTTTTAAATTCTATTTTTCTAATAAAGCAGCTACTTTCTCTGGCTTGTCTAGTAGATAAGTAATTATTTGGAAAAATCTAACTTTGCCAGATTGGGTCAACCTCTATACAATCAAACACAGTTATTATACAAGAAAACAAGGTTATTAGGGCCGTGGACTCCTGTCTCACAGACCTGTGATAAATCAGTGGAAAGTTTTCAGTGGATCCAGAGGGGAAGAAGGTGTTTAGTGGATCCTTGTGTTCTAGAATAACAGAACAGTGGCTTTGAGAATGACATTGAGGGAAGAAGTGCAGAGGTATCAGCTCCCACGGGCAAGTGGAATACTTAATGGAGCAAAGTTGAAAAGGAAAACAAAACCAAACAAAATCGTGTCTCTAGGCATCACTTCTTTTAACGTTCATATTATTTTTGTTCTGTACCTTCGCTTTATAGTCCCCAGTAAAATGCTGTGAAGCTTTAAAAAGTAGCTTCTTTATTAGAAAAATACAATTAAAAAAATAGTTAAACATCATCAATCCTTGTAAAGCAAAATGTGGGGAGAAGTTTCCAGGAGGTGAAGGCCAGTGGGGGGCAGGGCAGGAGCTTCAGGCTGCAGGAGGATAGGAGTGAGAGTAACGAAACTATACCTACCGGTGCTTTAAATAAAGAACACCTGTGCTTCAACTGCCTCAATTATGTGGCTTTTGAGAATATTTACATGTGCGCGTACAGGCACACACGTACCTGCCTTAGACCTCAGCCTGATGGACACCAATCCTTTATAGACCAATTTTCTGAGAAATAGCCTAAATTTACAAAACATATCAAGACGTGTTTAAAAAAAAAGTCACCAAATTCTGACTCCTAGAAGCTCCTAGAAGCAAGTGGGAAGGCACGTGATAAAATGTTCCTAACAGGTTAGGATGCCTCTCTAACCACTGAGGAAAAGAGTCAATGGGGAGAATCGCCCTCCATTACTTTTCACTTAAAAGTAATCTGCCCTAGAACTCTTGGTAAAAGTTCAGTCTTTTCATCAGCAATTGGGAAGTCAGGATAATAGGATGAGTTCTCCCCCACCCCCATTTATTTGCGCAATTCACTGCCAGAAATGGAAACTTAAAAAAAAGCTATTTTAGCAACTCCAGGATTTCTCAAAGAAGAACAGCATAAAGAAATGTGATTAGCATGATTCCTTACATCCTAAGAAGATTCCTGCGAAGACGAGCTGGAAAATGCTGTAGATGAGCGGGAAGGTGAACATGAGGTTAAGGTCCTCCTGTGAGAAGGACAGCTGGATGATGGTGGAGCACAGCTGGGAGTTCTGCATCCCCGTTTCAAAAGCGACCGTCCGGCACCTGGAAGGCACGTTAGGAGAACGTGTGTTTGAGTCGCTGTTTTGTTGTGGTGTAACATTAAAGGCAGACGCAATGAGAATGAGCACGCGCACACACGTATCTATGTTTGTATGTATTTTGTCTGTGCTTTTAATGTATAGATTTAATGTGTTTTTATGATGCATATAACTTTATATTGGTTAAATGTATTACTTATTATTGTATATTATGTAATAATGTAATTTATTGTATGTAACTGAACAAACAGATTTAACCCGCACACCTGTGAGAAGCAGGCTCATTTGTTACAGTGTTCTGTAAGTGACAAGAGAATTGATTTTACACTTTTCAGTTATGTCCTTGGCGACAGCTCAGCACACAGAGCAGGGGCTCTGAAAATACTCAAAATGGAGTATTTTATTGTTAAATTTCTTTTGTTTCTGTTTAAATCCTAACAAAAAAATCTATAAGGTAGAAATTATCCCCATTTTATAGGTAAGAAAACTCAAAAACTCAAGAGTAAGAGTGAGTGCTTGGTCAGAAGTCTCCCAGTTGGTTTTGTGGCAGGATTGGGAGGCAAGACCTGCTCTGCCTGGCTCGGACACGGTGCCCTTTTCAAGGTCCAAAGGCCTTCCCATCTTCCCCAACCCAACACATGTACCAGTGCCTACACCTGCCTATTAATGTAGATGGAGTGGAAGGAGAGGAAATGTTAACCTCGTGCCAGGTCCGTGAATGCTACACCCACTCCAACAGTCAGTGCATTTGGATGAGGCGTTTCTCCTCCTATATGTCAAGGCCAACCTGGCTGCCTGTGTCCAAGTCACTCTGGGTGGAGAATGTGGATGCACAATAATGGAAGAGGCTGCCCTGCACTGTACCGTGAATAGTCCTGAACAATCCCAGCAAAAAAAGAGGTGGCCAGTGTTTTCTTTCTGGGGAGTTGCATACTTTATGAATGAATGAGTCTCGTCAGAAGGGATATGTTCAGAAACAGGATGATACATATGATTAAAGGGGAAGGACTTTGATCTTGCCATTATTATTTGCAGATTTCACAGGCTGATTATATCCCCTTTCCTTCCAAATGCATGTGCTGAAGTCCCAACCCCCAATATGTCAGAATGCGACCTAATGTGGAGACAGGATCATTGCAGCTAAAATTAGTTAATATGAGGTTATTAAGGAGGGCCCTAATTCAATATGGCCGGTGTTCTTCCAAAAAGGGGACATTTGGGCAGATAGAGAAGAAAGTGTGAACAACATAAGGAAGGCAAGGAGAGAGGCTGACAATAAATCCCTCCCTCCAAGTCCTCAGAAAGAACCAAGCCTGTGAAATCTTCATTTTTACTTCTTGGCTCCAAAACTGTGAGGCGATAAGTTTCTATTCAAGCCACTCAGTTCATGGTACTAGGGTATAGAAGCTCTAGCAAATGCATAACAATGGCTATTACAGACAAAAATTCCCAGTCGAATTTACCACAACATACCTGAACCAGGGCTGACCGGCTATTCTAGCCAGAAGAAACCCCAGGCTATAACCAGCCGCAGGAAATATTGTCCCTATAATCCACAGGTTGGGAGCGATGATCCAGGCACTCTGGTACAATATCCCTCCAACCACAGCTATGAGCACAATGAGGATTGCACCTGCAATAGATCCAATCTGGAAGAAAAGGCACAAGTGAACCCAGCCCTCATGTGTGAAGCACATCCGGATACATTTGTCAGAGATGATTTGTCTCCTTTCCCTTGAGGGAAGGGATAATCAAGTGATCTCTCTATGTACTTCTAGCCTGAAGGCTGCAATCAGCCCTCTGGAAGTACTGGTGCATTTCCCATGTTTTAATTTTTAAGAATGCAGCAGGACACACAGTGTCTGTGCTCAATTAGCTAGAAAATCAAAAGAAGATTTTCTAGCTTGCAAATTATCCTTGTCAGAGAGGAAGAAAACCCATTACGATGAGCGCCTACAAGACTTGGCTTCCAGATTCAACTCCTCTCGTTCACTCTGCCTCTCTTACTAAACCATGAACCTTTCTCAATCTTATTTTCTTCATTTGTAGTTGGGGGTATAATATTGCCTCAGCCCCCTTTCATGATTGTTATAATAATGAGAAGATGGGTATAACACTCTACAATCAAAGAATGACATATACAAATGTAAGCCACCATTATTATTTTCTCCTTTGCATGTTTAACAAAATTATAACATATTTTGTCCAGAGAAGCAAGGACCTATTTTTTCCCCCTGAGCAGCAGACTCTACCTGTATCACCTATGTTCATATCCATATCAACTAGCTAGAATATAGCTGGTGGAGGGGCATGAATGGTTACTACAAATATAGCATCCACCAATTACCAGGCTCTGAATTGGTATCTATATGGATACAGAGATAAGAAAGATACGTTCTCTTTTCTAAGACAGCCTTTAGATGTGTTTTGTAACACAAACTCACATGACAGAGATAATAGCAATGTGCTGTGTGAACAGACTAGAGTAAAACCAAGAGGTGATGTTTGTACCGAGAGTCTCAGAGGGCAGAGAGAAGTTTGTTCTTTGGGTGGACAACAGACAGTGTTCTCAAAGAGTAAACAATATGGCTATTAGCTTCAGGCTCTGCTAGGAGATCATCATATAAGGAGAATAAAATAATTGGGTGGATGGAAAAACCATACGACTTCAGTTCTCGCCGTGGAGCATTTAACTGTGCGGCTTACAGCATGGGACACTTACTTTAAGTATGATCTTCGCTTTTTGGGGCCATTTGTGATTCACCCACATTCCAAGGGAAACAGGAACAACCAGAGCAACCAAAGAAATACCTAAAGGTGACACAAAAGCAATCCGGTTAACAGAACGTAACACAGGAAAGAGGAGGATGAAAGAGGACGCTTAGGTAAGAGGCTGAGGTGGTCTTTCAGTCTCCCTTCCCAAAGACACAAAGCAGAACATGGAATTCAATGCACTTCTTGTCCACTCCACTAAATAATTTAATATTACTGGTGGAAAATTGATACCATTGACCATATAAATCCTTTCCCTAAATCCTGGGTTAATATTTTAGAGTTATTTTTTATACTGCCAATATATTTTAGTTTTAATTTGCCAGAATCTTGGCTTATTTGGCCTTTAGATATTTCTATCACCAGGAAAAAGTACCTTGCCAACATTTGTGTATGTGTGTTATTGGGGTGTATACAGATGATATTTTATATCTGTATGTTACTCCATGGAAGTAGAAATAAAAGAAGTATTTCAAAATATTTTAAAATAAAAGAAATAAAAGAACATGTTCAAAATAAGCCCAAGATTTCCAGGTATTCTGATGTCTCTTGAGTCTGGTTAAAACTAACTTTGGTTATCCAAATCTATAGCAGAGAGGAGAGAGAAGAGGTTGAAAAAGCATGCTTTAAATTTTCCAAGAGATAATATATTTGGCGACTTCTTATGTAATTATAATTCTTAGCAGCAACATGCTTGCCCGGCCAGATAAGACAGTCACTTCAATTTTACCATGTTTAATTTACTGCTGTTCTTGAGGCACAGAGCTTATTTCTCATACGCTTAACACTGACTTGTCCAATAACTGTTTTTATAAAACACCAACAACTTCTAACTTCTCATGGGTTTTCTTTTTCAAATATCCTTTGAAAGCACTATGAGAAAGTGGAATTGAATAATGAAATCCTTAGAATTGGGGTAGACCGAACAAGGATGGAGAACCAGAGTCTAGATGTCAAGCTCAGATATTAATTTAACATTAGCAAAATGACAATGAACACATCTCTTTGTAGCCTTCTAGCTCTCCTGGCAATATAAGGGCCAGAAATTACTTTTGTACAAAAATTACTCAGCAGAATTAAATGATGACTGAGGGTACTAAGAATATGGGGGGTGGAAAACTCCAATGGGTCGGAGGGAATAGGAGAAAATAATAGCACAAAAATATGGAAAGGAGATGGTGACAGATACACTGGAAGGATCCCTCAGAAAAATTCTTTTTGGGTTTCCTCGCATCAGCTATTTTGGACTTCCTCTTATGGGTCTGTAGTTGATTTGCTATGTTTTGTGAACTTTGTAGGACTTAAATTAAAACTGTCTTGATGAAACCGTGGTAGCTTAAATCTAGGTGCTTGGGACACAGTTAGGTTTCAGGCAGTTCGATGTGTTGGGCCTGCTTGCTAACAGGCTCTTATCTTTTGGGGCAGCCCAAAGGTAACAGGAAGCAAGATCAGCTGCTGGGATCCAGGGTAGGCCTGCTTTTCCTCTCCTTCCAGATGAGGCCAGATAGTTTTTCAGGCACCTTGTGCCAGCCTCCAGGCACTCTTTGCTTTCTGGAGCACCCAAGTGGCTCCCACCAGGAGGGTAGAGGCTGTGATCTCTGCAGTTCAGTGGGCAGGGCTCCTGCTCGAGCCCTTCTGCAGGCTCCAGTCAGCTGGACTCAGGGCTCAGAGGCCCATATGTGTTGTGTGAGATACCTGTCGTTGTGAGAGTGAAAAGTGCCTGCTCACAGTTTTATACTGAAACCATAACTTGGCCTTTAATCAGGATTACACAGTTGGTATCCTAATAAAGAAAGATCGAGAGAAAAATGAGAATGAGAGAGAGTGGTGACTGGGTGCATGTGGGGCGGAGGGTGAGAATGAGAGAGAGATGTGACCCAGTGTACATGGGGTGAAATGAGAATGAGAGAGAGAGGTGACTGGGTGCATGTGGGGTGGGGGGTGAGAATGAGAGAGAGATGTGACTCAGTGTACATGGGGGGAAATGAGAATGAGAGAGAGAGGTGACTGAGTGGATGTGGGGGTAAACATGAGAATGAGAGTGGTGACTGGGTACATGTGGGGGGTAATGAGAATGAGAGAGAGAGGTGACTGGGTACATGTGGGGGGAATGAGAATGAGAGAGAGAGGTGACTGGGTGGATGTAGGGGGGGTAAGAATGAGAGAGTGGTGACCGAGTACACGTGGGGGGGGGGCGAGAATGATAGAGTGATGACTGGGTGCATGTGGGGGGAATGAGACTGAGAGAGAGAGGGGACTGGATACATGTGAAGGGAGAAATGAGAATGAGAGAGTGGTGATTGGATGCACATGGGGGGAATGAGACTGAGAGAGAGAGGGGACTGGGTGCATGTGGGGGGAGGGGAAATGAGAATGAGACAGAGAGAGGTGACTGGGTGCATGTGTGGGGGGCATGAGAAAGAGAGAGAGTGGTGATTGGATGCGCATGGGGGGAATGAGACTGAGAGAGAGGGGACTGGGTGCATGTGTGGGGGGGAAATGAGAATGATAGAGAGAGGTGACTGGGTGCATGTCGTGGAGGGGGAGGAATGAGAAAGAGAGAGAGGTGAGTGGGTGCACGTGGGGCACTGCACACGAGACAGACTTAGAGTGGAGCCTGTTCTCTATTCACAGACCGTGGGAACTGTGAGAATCAGTGGAATCCTCTGAGCTTTGGTTTCTTTGGGTATAAAATGGGTAGACTTAGGTCTTCCTTACAGTGCCGTTGTGAAAATTAAATGCTGAAATGAGTCTACAGTTCTTGATGTGAACTGTTCGCACACGTGGCAGAGAGGGGCGGGGACAACTTGCTGCAAGGTTGTTGGTTGTGCCGTCTGCCTCCTCCCCATCCAGGCGGCATTGGAGGGGCTCAGCCAGCATTTACAGAATCACTGGCATGTGCTGAGCATGTGTGGCAGCTGCACCTAGCTTGATGCCTTCCCGCAGAGCAGTGGGAAGCAGACCTGTGGGCTGTTTACAGCTCCCCAGTGGTCCTGGGCACGTTAAATAATTACTCTGAGCCTCACTTTCCTCATCTGTAAAGTGGTGATAACATCTTGTGGAGCAGTCAGTTCATTTGTTTTCTACTACTTTAAAGAACTAGAAAAACCAACAACAAAATCGTTAAGGCAATTGTCCTGTGCAAACATTATGCTGAATAAGCACAGTTAATATCTTTGTTTTAAACTCTTCTTTCTTTTTTCCCTTTTCTTTTATATTTTTCTCTTCTATTTTCTTCCTTTTCTGTTCCTTTCACTCTTGATCTTTTTTAATGATATTTTTTCCCTCAATTGATTTCTCATTTTCTCCTCCCTTATTTCAAAATTTATTCACATTAAAAGGCATAGTATAAGTCATTTGCACTTTAGTTAGAATTACTTAAAAAATTTCTTAAGAGGGCATTTTTCAGAAGGAAATAAATGTCAAGAGGAGAATATTTTAAGGGTTAAATCATTTTATTATACAGTGGTTATAATGTGGAATCAAAACTCCTCACTCAGCAGGCAGGTTCTTTGAGAGGCCTAGAATGTTCACCATTCAAACTAACTGCACCTTTAAGCTCTAAGGAAGGTGAACACTGAGTGAGCAGCCAGAGAGTTAAGCAGCATGAGGCACGTGCAGATGATCATGGAGGGTCACTCTTAAACCTGGTTTCAGATTATGTCTGATTTGAAGGAGCTCCCCAGTGGTCGGTAGAAGAATCTTGTATAGAAAAAAAGTCATAATGAATAGGGAATGTTGAATAATTTTTTCTTTTTTCTTTTTTTTTCTTTAATGGTCATGGTAGGAGTAAGAGATAGAGAAGAGAGAAAAGACTATCTGCAAATACAGCACTGTGATACCGATCATTCCCAATCAGAGTACACAAAATCTTCTCTACCTCAGTGTATACACCCTCAATCTCATTTAACCACAGAAACAATCTTTCTAAGAAATGAAAGAAATTTTAGTCCCGCCTCCCATCCCAAAGTGGGAAATTCACAACTTTTTGAGGTCAATCATTGGTATTTATTTTCAAGGTGAGTGGAATAAAATACCCTTAGCATGTAATGCATCTGTTTATTGATACTGACAGACTATATCACCTATGCCTCATCTGTCATTATGATATTTCAGTGGGAAATGCCTACTTGTGAGAAGCCAGGAACTCTCCTGTCCTTCTGTGAACTCTCAGCCCAGTGTTATGCCAATACCTTAATGTCTCATTACCGTTCGTTTTCCCAGAAACAGAAAAAAAGCTCCTTTGGGATGGGGTGAAAGTCTAGGAGTTGAAATAAGTGGAGACAGAATCAAAACTATCAAATTTGACTTCTGGGGCATGAAATATAGATTGTACCATTGAGTCAACTTTTAAATCAAGATGTACTGCATAGTTGAGTGCCACAAACTATGTTTTTATCTGGTAGTTATTGTGACACAATCACTTACCAGGTGTTCTGTTTTGAAATTGCTGCATGAATGTGTGTGTGTATATATATATATATATGTATATGCATATATATAGGTACACACATGTATGCACCATACACACATATACATATATATACACATATACACATATACATAAATATGTATATATATATGTTTTTCCCCCCTTCAATTTGAGATGCAAACTCCCATGGCGATAAACTAGCTCCGCTCTGGGTTAACCAGTAGCTTAAGCCTCCTGACTCTAGGCTGATGGTGGGGGTAGCTGCTCTCCAAGGTGATCCGAACTGAGGAAAAAGGAGATTTTCCCTTGGGGTCAAGGTTTGGGAATTTACATTTTGCCAATGCTCATCTAAATGCAGGGGTGACTTTATAACAAAATTCAAATAGGGCTAAAACCATGACTATCATGGCTGGCTATGAGCCTGGTCGGAGAACCTAGCAGGGGATAAGCAGAGAGTGCGAGGATAAAGCTAAATAAACCACCTCACAGAGGAATGACTTACCTATGCTGTCGTAGGGGATTATGATGGACCCAGAGTCGACCCACATTTTGGTGTAGATGAGGAGGCACAGAGGCATCATTCCCAGGGCGAGCAATGTGGAACACGTGGTCATGCTGACACTGAAAGGGAACGGGCAGTTGACACATCCACCTGTGTTTCATTTTCAATTCAGTGCAAGAGCCTGTCCCAAGCAGTAGCCTCATTCAGCACGAGAGATGGAAAATACATGTGTCCAAGTTTGTGCACGACCTGGCCTTGGGAAAAATGGGCCAATATTTGGTGTCTTTCTACTTTGCCTTACTATCTACTATCTGCCCCACCTGTTCTCAAGGGTCAGAGAAAGTATGCAATGGTGGTTTAAACTCTTTATTAACAAGGTCCAGGGTGCCTGGATGTGCTACCCTTCAAACTTCCATCGGAGAACTGCAGACACCCTTCCACCAGCCAAGACCACAGTAGTCTGACCTTCCGGTATGAGACAACTTCCTGGGACCCTTGGGAGGAGTGTATTTCTGGGGGAAGAGGCCTTGTGTCTTTCCACGAAGCAGGAGAATTACTGCACAAGTGGCCATGGGTTGAGGAAAGAAGGCCTCGCTGACTTAACAAACCCCAGAAAGCGTGTAGGCAGGCGACGCAGGCTCAGGTCCCTTAGACTGAGGAAGCCACTTGTGGTATACCAGGATCTGGGGTCCTTTTGGCTGAAGGCATTTGTATTTTAGTAGGCGGGTCTGGCTTAGTAAGTGGATATTGGCTTTTGAGGTGGAGGGATTAATACCAAATGATGCAATTCTGTACTATGACGGTGGATGGAAGAGTGATTTAGGGGCAGAGAGTCTTCCTGGTCCCCTTAAATGTGCTTGTACCAAGGAGACACATTCTTGTCCTCAGTGCCTGGGCTCTACACAGCGCTCTGTCTGGGTTGGAAGCAGGTGGTGCCTTGTAGTGTGTGATTTTGGCCAATTTCCTTGACTTCTGTTTGTTAGTTTTCTTGTCTAAAATGGAGATCATAATCATCCTTACCACAGAGACTATCAGGCTCAAATTAACAAATGGTGTCCAATACTTAGGACAATGCAAGCCATTCATTAAGAGCTAGTTATTATTATTATTTATTTAGCCATAGGTTTGTATGTTTTGTGTTCCAACAAATAGAATCAGAAAACTTAGAGCATTCTTTCTGAAGCTTCTTTCCCCAATAACTGTACATTGATTCTATCAGCGTGGCAATTTCTTACCGTATTATGTGCGTCCTTGAAGGAAAATGTTGAGTATTCGTATCGCCTGTCCCCTAAAGCAAGAACAAAACAATGCTGCCTGCTACCTGCTGCCTTTCCTACCCTTGCTAAGGAAAGTAGCTAGAGGTGAGAAATTTCTTCGCTTTTCTTTTCCTTTTTTGAATGACAGGACAGAGTTTATTGATAGGAAGTTTGATAGAAAGATTGATAAGCAAAAGAGGGGAACAGAACTCCCAGCAGCAGAGGTGGGGGAACCGAAGTGGAAAGCCCCTGAGAAATTTCTTTTCAATGCATTTAGATACATTTGCACAGTTTTGGCATAATGAAGGGTGGGGCAAAGTCTGTCAGGGAGGTAACTTCTGCAATATTATCTCTTTAACCAGGCATGACCTCACTTAAAATCGATTTAAAGAATTTAGATAAAAGTACTTGTTTTAGTAGAACTAAAATAGTATGAAAATAACCAATGGTAGGGATGTATTTAAAGCACTAACAAGTTCAATCTATTCTGGTCACAGGTTAACTTGATTTAGATACAAAATAGGATATTAAGGCAGAATCCTGCATCAGAAAAATAAGGTAATTTGTTATTAATAGCACTTTGTCCTACTTATATGTAAATTGCCGGAGTTTGAAGGTGATTTTTTCCCTCTCTTTCTTCTTCCCCTCCCTCACTGTTCTTTTTATTTTAATCTTCTTTTTTTCAATGTATGTACTGAATGCATTTAAAATTGTCCCCATAATCAAATCACCTTTATTCCTGTGTATCCAATGTTTCCTGGAATGTGGTGGGAGTACAGGTGGGGGAGAATTTGTTACCTAGATCATAGTGAAGAGAAGGCTGAGAATTTTATTTTTTTAATTGTGAGAAAAATATTTAGACAAAAATCTGCTTCTTTCCTTGTTTTTCTTTCTAATTTCTTTGGGAAGCTTCAATCCTGAATTACTGCTAAGACAGTTTTTGAGGCCGTATCATGGTTTTTAGTTTAGTGAAGGCAGCTTCTTAAAAACTGTGAGGCAGGCCAAAGTAGGAGTCGGAGAAGGCACCGGATTGAGTGGGCAATCCTGGCGATGAGTTCGGCTCGGAGGTGGCCGGAGGCTGATAGTATTTGAACTAATATGAGAACAAAGCCAAACCTCTCAAAATGAGATTCACAACAACTCACAGATAAAGAATTTCAGGGGACAACATAGAGGAATAACATAGCAAAAAAAATTATCTTACATAAAAATTTGAAGGTCTAAGAAAGGAATAAATATCAACAATAAAATAAAAGTACTATCTTGAATTTATATTGGCGTAAGAGGAAATACTGATGTGTAAGAAAATAAAAAACAATTTCTTGGCTTTAATTCTTGGCTTTAGCTCTATTAACTTATAGGAAGAATTTGTGTGTATAGAAATAAAAGAAAGGACAAATAAAAATTTAACGAATGTTGAGAATTCAATGAATCCATGATACGAGCGCATGAGATTGTCATTGTATTAGCAGTGAAACACCCCATTCGAGGCATCAGAAGATGTGTATAATAAGTGGGACTACAAACTGGAGAAGGACACAGGCAATCATCTGGTTTGAGAGCCTGGACGGGGGTGGTGGATGGGTTTGAATTCCAGTTCTGACTCTGACATGCACAATGACCTTGGCCAAAGTTATGGACCTTAATTTTGTCATATGTCAAATGCAGAAAATAAGAGTACTGACCTCAGAGGACTCTTTGGAGGAGGAAATACATCAATGCATTTTGAGTACTTGGCACATAGTAGTTTATTTTTTAAGAGACCGAGTCTCACTGTGTTGCCCTCAGTAGAGTGCAGTGTTGTCACAGCTCACAGCAACCTGCAACTCTTGGGCTTAGGCAATTCTCTTAATTGTCTTGCCTCAGCTTCCCGAGGATCTGGGAGCACAGGCGCCCATCACAATGCCCGGCTATTTTTGTTGTTGTTGTTGCAGTTTGGCTGGGGCTGAGTATGAACCCTCCACTCTCAGTAATATGGGGCCAGTGCCCTACTCACTGAACCGCAGGCACCGCCCCGGCACATATTAGTCTTTAATAAATATCACATGTGTATAGCAAAACAAAAAGAAATGCTACACAAGAGAAACAAAATGAGGTTACTGTGAGGCAGAATACTGGAAACAATGTACTGGGGATGGTTTAGTTTTCCAAGAGTACGAAGGAGATGGACTTTTATGCGGGTGACATAGAAGAGACTACTGAATTTTTGATAAGCCAGAAGGTCAGTGATCTTGAGTAACTAACAGTGAGCCCCAAACTGGAAGCTAAAAAACATAGCAATATTTGGCCAAAGAACAAAGGATGTGTCAGGAAAATGTGTTATACGGAGATCTATAAAATAACAAAAAGGAATGTAGAAGTAAGGCAACTGGGGAACTGCGGGAAGAATGCATAAGAACGGATTCTCTAAAGAGAGCAGAGAAAGGAAGATGAGAAGAAGTCCTTGCATGATGTGGCTGAGGCCTTTGCTAAAGATGAAGAGACCAGATACTAGGAAAAAAGCAGACACGAAGGAGGTAAGAGGTTTCTCTGTTCTCTGAACCACGGGCCTTGGCCACCCACAGAGTCACGTGGAAAATCACTTTCCTTCCTTTCTCACACTTTTTGTGCACATAATGCCCGTGGCCCACCTATAACCCAGGTGAAAACATCTGTGCACTGATCAGATTCACAACTTTCCAGGCTGGGGGAGGAGGGAGGGAGTAGTCAGAGAAGGAGCTGAAATATCACTAGCTGTATTTCACCCAGCAGGGATAACTGTCTGGAATTTTTTTTAAGTCACTAGAGATTGCAAAATGCAATGGCTTCCCAGCTTCAGAAGAGGTAAAGGGTGTGGGGGAAAGCTTTTGGTTTCTTCTCCCAAAAACAACATCCAGGAAAGTTAAAGCCAGGTGGACCTCCTTTGCTGGCATTGTGTGTTATTAGCTTCAGAAGTGAAGGCACCTGTTCATATAAATAATCACGTCTTGACTGCCATTGCTGGAGTTCAAGTGGAAACGGAGAAGGTAAAATTCCAAGAGTGTAGAATGGGAATATGAATGTCAGATCGGATTGTGTCTGAATAAACTATCATAAGACTTTAGTTATCAAATTATTCCAGAAAAATAAGTTTTGGAAAACTGTTACCCAATAACTGAAATTTTAGTCTCTTAATTTGCTTAAAGAAATTTGAGCCCTTCCCCGCCCCAAGGTAGATAATACATAACATCATCATCTTCCGTAGCAGGAAAATTTAAGGCCCACAGTGGTAAACATCGTTCACTGTGCTAAACTGCGGTGATGTCTTCTTGTGCTGATAGGGCTGTTTGTCCCTGGAAACAGAGGTGCAGAGATTGCTGTGTTTTGTCAGTGGCCTTTCTTTGTGGCACTTCGGTCCTGTGTCCTCCTCATTGCTTATTTCTAATCATCTGTATGTTGGGAAATAGCCCAACAGAGTTTTAGAGTGACAAAAGTTAAGTAGGTTCTGAGTGAGAAGCGTTTACAAGATTAAGTGGAATTTATTTTGCGCGTATAGTGTTTCACTGGGTCTCGGGTTCTGGATAAGTGTGGTCGCTCCATAGTCATTTCAGAGTTTATTCCGATTTGCTGACAGATTCATTTACACAGATTCAGCTGGCGGTTTCGTATTCTATTTACGGTTCTTATTTCTTATTTTTTACTAAAATAATTTACATGAATTCTTATATTAGGTACACAGGATTAGAAACTCAGGTCTTGTTTCAAGAGAACTAGGATTTCCTGAAAACCACAAGACGTGACCGGAAACTTTTAGAACAGGTCTCACCACATTAACCCACAGAAGAGAATCCATTGCAACTGCCAAACAGCCCAGCATCACACACGCTTTTGCTATCTTAATAAAAGTCTTACACGCGTGGCCTTATGTTCAGGTGCAAGATTCTTTCGTATTGTTAAAAAGCTACAGATATTATGTATGAGCTGCTTAGCAGAGGCCAAAGCCCAGTGCTTTTTAGTTCATTTCCTTTAATAGGTATTGGTGTGTAGAATTCTCACTTCTGTGTACCTGTGTCCCGGACAAACTAACTCGAAGTCTAAAACAAACTTTTCGCTATATTGCAGTTCACAGATTAATTAAATCTGAATCGCACTGCATCCTTTGTTTTTTTATAGAACTTATCTTGAAATAAGTCTACTGCAAAGTGGATACTGCATTTTTGTATGTGAAAATTACACAGTGTGAAAGTATATGGTTTGTGTGACTTTTCTAAAGCTTCTGGGGAGATCAGCTCCAGGTGAGACAAGACAGCAAGTTTCTAATTGCTCACTAGGTGCTCGATCAATCCGGTGGTTACATTTTTCACTCTGTCTTTCTCCTGTCTGGGTTTGTTAGCTGGGGAGTAACAGAGCTGATTGCCTACTGTACAGTGGGTAATAAACACATGTTACATTAACACCTGGACGGTTTGGAAATGCACACTTTTCACAGGGGATGAGGAATTGTGAGGCGAAGAAGACAACATTGCCTATTCCACTTCCAGCATTAAAATTCTTGGTGTAGTCACATTAATGCTTCTCATTTCTATTAGTTCCCCCTGCCCCCAAGTGCTAGTTCAGACTGGCACAAGATGAATTGGGCAAACATTGCAATTTAGATTACTCTGTGGGAAGCAGAGAAACCATTTTCTGTTTATTTTCTAGTAAAGTAAGCACAATTTTTTAAAAAAGCTGCTGTAGGCTTTCTTTTTTCTTTTAATGCCAGTAGAGGTAAAGCAAATTTGTGAATTTTTATGAATTCTTCCTTAGGTTTTATACCAAGAAAAAGTTTGCCCAAAGAACTACCTGGATTTGGTAGAGTTGACATTGTCTCACCGTAGTTTCTAACATTTTGATGAATGGTTTGATTTCATGATTGCACCTAGAGCTCCTCATTATTACAAAGAAAGTGTTTTTTTTTTTTTTTTTATGATACCAACAGGATAAACTTCCTCAGCTGCAGCTTGTGTCTTGGAAAAGATTTCTTTTTTATAAAACTTTGAATCTTTTCTCAGAGATGGGCACCAATTATGTAGCACCCTGTTAACTGAGTCAGATTGAAAAAAACAGACACAAAGTAACCTGTGGCTCAGCGAGTAGGTGCCGGCCCCATATACCGAGGGTGGCGGGTTCAAACCCGGCCCCGGCCGAACTGCATCAAAAATTAGCCAGGTGCTGTGGTGGGCACCTGTAGTCCCAGCTACTTGGGAGGCTGAGGCAAGAGAATCGCCTAAGCCCAAGAGCTGGAGGTTGCTGTGAGCTGTGACTCCACAGCACTCTACCGAGGGCGATAGAGTGAGACTCTGTCTCCACAAAAAGAAAA